>JXOS01004958.1:0-26265 GCA_001015075.1 Cirrula hians
CACATATTTTCAATACATTTTCACTTTAATGAGTACGATGGTTCTGTTTTCCTTTGGAAGTTACTCCAAATTTCATTAAAAAGATCTATCCGTTTAATCAAAGTATTGATAGATTTGGGCCTTAATCCAACTTGTTCTTATATCTTCCAGAACCAAATTTAAGAAGTCTAGCTCAAAAATTACTCAAGCTATCGTGTTCACGGATAGATGAACAGACTTACATATGTTTTTAAGAAACATAATGCTGGAAATGGTAAGATCTCGCAATAATTTGCACAAAACCCATAACATCTCCTGCCTATGCAAATTTTTCTTGGTTTTGTTGGTTCATGTGGACGCATGTTTCATTTCAATCTGTCAATTCAATTTATGATGGAGTGTTGAATGTTGCAGGCGAAGAGTATTTGCCTTCAATTTGTGCATCCAAAGATGGGTTCCTGAATTTAAACTTCGTCGTTCAAGCATTGACGTCAAGGACGTCTAAAAATATCAACTCCAGTAGATATCATTGTAAGAGACCTGTATGTGTAATATTGTATTCATTCATTTATTAGAAGCCCTAGGTGATTCGTTGGGTAGTGCTTGCAATATTTTGACTGAAGTATTATGTTTTGGAGAGCTATATGCACCATGGGTTCCGCTTTCACCAAATTTGGAACAAAACCGTTAGTTTTTCGGGAAGCGAAAGGAATTGGGCTTGTGGGTTACTTGTCAGCTGGTAAAACAATAGATTCTGTATATGATGGTTACCTTTTATACCTGCCGATCGAAAAATCTCTTGAAAAAGGCACGGTTAGTGCCTTTCCTTCAGGACAGTGCACGATGGAAGAAGAGCCTTTTGCCAATGGCTGGCAAGTTATGAATGAAAATTCGTATTGTTGGAACAGCGTTCGGATTCGGCCCTTAGAGATTTCCATCTGTTTTAAAGACTTAAGAATAATGCAGACGTTCATGAAGTGATGAGGTCGTATCAGCTGTGGAAGCATATATTCAAGCCGTTACAGATTTTCACTTTAGAAATGCAATTCATAAATTGTGTGCTCGTTGGAAGACGTTTGCTGATGTTCAAATATGTTATACTAAATAATAACATCTTTTTCGTATTGTGTACTATTTTCTTCTTATAGAAACGCAGAACGTATTGAAAATACTGATACTGCAGGCTCGAGCAACAAAACTGTATTGTTTTGTACATCACTCGCAGCAAAAGGAAAAAAAGAAAAATTATTTTATGACAAATTGAAACATATACTAATCAGAGCTGATCCTATAACTTACTGACAAAAAGCTAATAATAATGTCAACGACTTATAAAAATTAAGGATATTCACGCAAAAAATCAAAAAAAAAAAAAAAATGAAATGCTTATCAGCAACATCGGCTCGGTTGTACGGTTTAACGATTATATGTAAGCAATAGGTTAGATCAATAGAAGTTTCGATAAGCTTTACATGCTACAAGATACAACAATGCTGAGGAGCTACATTATAACACCGTATTATACCTTTGAATTCAAAGATGGTCTGAAAAAAGAATTAAAATAATAATGAAAAAATGCGATGATTCTAATCTGATGTAGTCTTATCCAAGTTCAATCTTAATTCCAAATATAATAACGTATTTTGCATAAAGACTTTTGGAATTCTGGTAGGAAGTCCTATATAATCGGAGGTACCTTTGATTTTCATTCAAGCATTGCCATTTAAAATAGACCCATTGTTTAATTAGTATCATACCTATTTTTGGTACACACATTGATCATATTTATGATAATTTAATAATGAAATGTGGTTGAATTTGATTGATGACCGCCATCATTGTAATTTAAGTAATTTACCTTAAGTCCCTCTTTTCGGATTACAACGGGACTTCCTCCGATTTTCATCGAATCAGGTTCATTTCGCTACACACATTGTAAAGGTAAAGCCGTTCTTTCTGATTTTTGCTTACGGACGGATTGATGTTTATGGATAAATAAATTCCTTGGGCAATATTGATCACACTTTGCCAATTCCATTGGTGACGTACATCAGGATTATTGTTGCAAAAATACCTATCAAATACATATTATCAATTAACTTATCAATAAACATAACCTGTCGGACACTGAATTTAACTGTCCACATCGAACGCATACTCACAATTTTCGTCTTCGAGCAAATCATTCGGTGAAAGGGTAAAATGACGCATGTTCATATATTTGGTGTACATCTGCGCATCGCAGAATTTTTGTGCTGTGGCAATATGGCGCAAACTGATTTGTCCATATCCGCATACCTAAATATTGCGCTATAAGCGCTCTACTAAATTCATAACCACTGAGAAAATGAGACTAGCCGCTAATCAAAGTGTTTGCATGTAATAGTGCAGTATTCGGATTCTGTCAGAAAGTTAGCTTGAAAAAATGAGAATGTAAGTCTTAAGTAACAAACAGTTGTTGCTTTCAAGTAAATGAGAAACAATTCAAGTGGTTTCTGAGAACATAAACATAACATAAATAAGTAAGAAAGTTACAGTCCGCTACGTTCGACCGTGTGATACACGTCCATCCCAATTTTTCCGTGTATTGAGGAATCTCTGAGTTTCATCCAATCATGTGCACTTTTTGGTACCCTCATTGATCAGAATTATGATTACTGAATCATAAAATTTCGTTGTACTTGATTAATTTTTCTAAACTAAATTTGCTAAAGAGCCCTATTTCTGGACGACATTGGAGGTATCTCTGAGTTTCATCCAATCATGTGCATTTTTCGTACACATATTTATCATTATTATGATAGCTCAATAATACAGTTTCGTTTAATTTAATAAATTTTTCTGTTAATTTGCCGTAAACCCTTCTTTCGGACCACATGTATGGTGTACTGGAAATAACTCTGATTATCATCCAATCTTCCTTATTTTTCGTTAACTTTCTATATTAATGCTCACTCTATTCAATAATTTTAAACAATTTAATTGGTAACTGTGGATAGTTCTGCCCTAAAACATCTGTTGGGAACATTGAGGTGTATTGGAGGTACCTCTGATTTTATTCACTAAACGACTACTTCCAACACATCTATATGTTATGATTATCTACATAAAAATGATAAAGCAAATTAAAATACCAACTCTTACGGCTTTAGTAGAGTTAGGGCCCCAATTTTGAGTAAAGGTGTGTACTGGTACCCGAAATTTTGGTCGGATCTTAACCAAATTCAAACTTCGATCTAACATCAAGACGATCAAGAATGTGTGTGTTTTCACAAGCTCAATTCCTTTTTTCTACTTTTTGCTTAGGGACGGACAGACCGACGGACGAACATCATATCGGTACATAATTTGGTAGGTCTCCGATCACTCCTTCTGAGTGCTAAACGTACCGTTAAAAATTAATATACACTTTGATAATTTCATTGGTGACGTGCATAAAAATAGGAGGAAACTGGTACTCAGCTATACGAAGATTGATTATCCTATCATATCTTTCAATATTAATATCTTCAATATTTATAACATCAGAGACGAGTTGTTGACGCCTGTTCTTTTTCAATCCAACCCACGAAATAGCCAGTCCTGCTTTCAGATGCATCCGAGTTTAATTCGATATATTCAGATGGAATACGGCGTGTAGCAGGCAAAATGGGCAACGGTATAATCGTAAGTAATGCATTCCGTCAGTCAAAAATGGCTTTGGCCCTAATGATGGGGGGTGTTTCTCTGGCAAAGGATTCAGACCAATTTACAAAATTCAGGCCATTACGGTTAAATTTATGTAGCAAGACGTATTGTTCTCACACTCTGAGGGAGTAATATCCCTAAGGTGGACTACCCCAAATAGGCCTCTAGGACGAGGAAAAACTTGTTAAAAACTCAATGANATTACTACCCCAAATAGGCCTCTAGGACGAGGAAAAACTTGTTAAAAACTCAATGAATTGATGTTTTCGGTTTATCTTGTTTACATAATATATAAAGAATTCCCTTAAAGTCAAAATATTTTAACTAAAAGAAAATATGTAAGGGGGTGCCTAAATTTCTTCCGACACTCTTTATTGCGTCTCGTATGAATTTAAAAAAAAAGGTCTCATTTGAATTGGCCAAATTTAAAGTACTGCAAAGCAACAGAAAATGCACATTGGGCAAAAGTTTCGTAAGGCAACATTGATAGTTTTAGATTATTTCAAAAAATGTTTATGCGTCCAGCAACAAATTTTCGAGTTTACGAATTTTGAAGCCAAACTGTGCAACAAATTTTTCGAGCTAACCAATTTTGAAACAAAAATGTGTGGGACACATTTAAGAACTTTACGTTCTTGTGGTTAGAGTTGGTAAGTGTCGCCATAATGAAAGTCGGTTGGCAGATGGTACAGTTATAAATGTTATAAATATTTTATGTCAAATGTTATCAATTTTATAAATTAATTTTAGTGAAAAGTTATAAGTTAAGAAATATTATAAAACAATTATTAGTTCATTCATAACATTATAATTATGATATAACATTATTAATATTATATAACTATTTTCTGATTATTTATAGTACATTTATAGGAGTATTATAGCAAGATATAAACATTCATCAAAGACTATAACCAATCATCATGAACGCAAAGCTAATATCTTTACGAATTCAGAATATAAAATAAAATTTATAGATAGACCAATGTTTATGAACGGTTTGTGACATAATAATAAATATGTAAGAGAAGTACATTCTTCATAAAAATTTTGACGGCTGAATGATTGAGCAGGTCGTCAATGCATGTGATTCAATCGAATGTCTATTCTTAATGTTCTACAAAATTCAATGCATGATGCGCGAAGTTTTGGCAAAATTCTTTAAAATTTTTTTTGTTTTTGTTGTAATTTCGATATCATTGATTTTATTTGATTTCTGTGTTTCTTCCAGCATTTCAGCAGAGTAAATTGGATTCCATTTGTTGCTTTTGCATGATTTAATTAAAGTGATTTTAGTACCCCCAGCAGCCAATTGACTATGCGAATGTGCAACGTATGTACAGAAATGATCGTTTCCAAACAGAAAATTCTTTGAGAAATATGTGTAGAATACAAAAAAAATCGATTGAGCGATGTCCGTCTATTTGGCATATCGATAAAGTCACTAGTTTTTGAGAGATTGAAGAAATTTGGTTTTGAACATGTTTTATAGAATGTAAAGTCAAGTTCGCGAATGTGCAAAATCAGTTCATAACTTCGGATAGCCACCATATATTCCCGATTGCAAGAAAATAAGCGCATGCTAATGCAATTTGATATGGAAGCATTTCTGCCATAACAAAATTTCTTCAAAACTTCGTGTTCCTCTCATAGAATTATTCCAACATCACTGAAAAGAGCATAAAACCTATGTGTTTCCTCACAGGTTACTAAAATTTGGTGTGAAAGCATGTTTTGGCCATTGTCATAACATTTTATAACAACCCATACAACGTTTACTACCGATTTTACAGAAAAAGGCATTAAAGCGAAGTGTTTCATAGCATAATCTGGCTATAACTTTGGGTGTCTCCCATAGAACTTTACTTCTGATTTCACGGAAATATGCATGAAAGCAAAGACACATTATAGCTATATTTGGTGTGGATGCATTTGCCAGTTAGTGCTACAGTATTCTCAAATCTATGCAAAATCGATCTATAACTTACCTTTCATAGAATATTTACGCCCGACTCCACGGAAGTTAGCTTAATTTTAAGGTATTTCATTTTATGCTACAAAAATTTGCTACTTATACGCTTTTACCTTATAGTCATATTATTGCACGATATCAGCAAAATCAGTTTAAAATGTTTGATAGTATTCATAGACGTGTTATCTCCGATTTTACTTAAATAAATCAATAGCTGTTGTAATATTCTGCATATGAATTGCATGAACGATGGGTATTATGTAGTCGGCCTTGATCGACTGCATAGTCGATATTTTTTTTTTTTTTTTATGATTTGGGTAAATAGGAATAGAATGTAAACAATCCATTTAATAAATTTATATTATATAAGATTAATTTGGGTAAAGTTCGATATTAGGCTCATTTCATTTTGCATTAGAGTCGCTGAAATATTATTTCAAGCCCAATCTTATGCAACGTTTACTTGACTTATGTTATTTGTCCTGAGCCAATTTTTTTAAAATGTTTTTAAATACTCCAATGGAGTCGTCATTCGGTCTTCCAGAACCAAATTAATCGAAGGAGTGTTGGGAGGTAACTAAAATATATTTACATGGTATAAACCTCGAAAGTCCGTAGAAACAGTATCATTTGTTTTATTTCGCTTTATGTTTATACATGCGCAAGGGAGGAGGGTTGCATTGGACACCACGGACGGGATTGCTCTAATTTCAGCTTTTGGGAACCCAAAATAGGTGTAGTACCGACTAAACTACTCTAAACCACAATACGCTCAGACCTCCTCCTTTTACGAAAAACAAAGTAAGAAAGCACATAACTGAGGAATCCGTTGATTACGAAACAAATAAGTGCGTTGTAAATCATCTTCTAGAGGGCAGAAATGTTTGGGGACTTCCACAGACATATTGCATTTTTAGTTTGCCAATTTTGTTCGGTCACTCATGAGCGAGTGAACAAGAGAATTGTTCACTAAACTGTCAATGTAATCATCTTTCAATATTTTTCAATGAACCACAATTATTCAATAGCTCAGTGGTTCAGTTTTTCTGACTTGTTAACTTGCTGAATTCTATTCGGTTATTCAGTAGTTCTCTTTGGGTATTTGATATTTAGGAAAAACCCACATCCAGCAATAGATAAAGAACAGTGTTTAACAGCCATATCTTAACTCATTAATTATATGAACCCCAGTCGTATACATTTTAGTTATATATTTTCCTTAACTACACAGCGGCAATTTCAATATGTGGTTGTTTAATGATGATGCCGTTTTGCCAGCCGGATTCATACCTAGTGTATTCGCAAAATTTAGATCATCATAGATCTATATAACAATAAAGATAATTTTGAATACTAATTGCATGTGCGTCGTCAGTTTATACCTATTCAAACTTTCTGCGTAGCGACATTTTGGGAATATGAAAAATATTAATTGTTAAAACTTGTTTTATTATGACATAACATTTCATAGAAACATATATTGCCGAGCATATATATATGCAATTTTATAAAAATGTTCTACGACAAGATAAACGTAATAGTCGGTCAAAAGCGACAACATTTTTTAATTTTGCAGCAATTCCAGATTTTAGTAACTTGCAATATTTTAAGTCATTAAGCTGTGATGAATCAAATTTGAAATTGAATACTTTTATGGAGATAACGAAAAATCTCATAAATTCCAAATTCCTGTAGAATGCCATGAAATACTTGGCTTTTATGCTAATTTTCGTGAAACAAGGAGTAAACGTTCTATTGATACCCGAAGTAATAAACTGATTCTCGTCAAATTTGGGAATCTTACAGCTATGACCCAAAAATACTCCTATTCAAAATTTCCGTAGCGCGCCAGCAAATACCTGGCATTTATGCCATTTTTCTCGAGATCGGGAGTCATGGTCATGATCCAAATATGCTTTCATATTAAATTCTTGTAGCATACAATGTGATGAACTCGATGTCACTCAAATTGAATACTGTTATGGAGATATCGAAAAATCTCATAAATTCCAAATTTCAGTAGAATGCCATGAAATACTTGGGTTTATACTAATTTTAGTGAAGTAAGGAGTAAACGTTCTATTGATCCTCGAAGTTATGAACCGATTCTCGTCTAATTTGGGAATCTTACAGCAATGACCCAAAAATTGCTCCTATTCCAAATTTCCGCTAATGCCATTTTTCTCGAGATCGGGAGTCATGGTCATGATCAAAATATGCTTTCATATTAAATTCTAGTAGCATACAATTCGGCACCTGTCGATTTTACTGGTTTGAAACTGGGAGAATATGTTCTATGAGAGGTTCCGAAAATTATGAAGCAATTTGGCCCGTTCTCGAACTCTCTATTTTTTTTCGAAAATATGTGCAGAACCCATTAAAAATTTGCTATAATTTGCAACAGAAAATGAATCATGGACATCCTTACAAATTAAAAAATTTTGTATTACAAGAATGTGCGTATGCTTTTCTATAGTACAACTATTGCAATTTGTGTATTATATTTGTGTATATTAAAGCAGCCTCTTTTTGTTATAAAATATTTATAATTCGAGCACATATAAGCCAACTCACATGCTCAGTATTTTATGAATAACCATTCAGATATCATAACGCATTCATAAAAGTTCTGGGAAGACGTTCAGTACCGTATTTCGATATTTCGTATAAGTGTGTATTGCACTGATACCACAATTATAGCATTGGTTGGCGAAAATGTTTAGCAACCTAAAACAACCGTTAACAACAATCTCTGATTTGTTTCAGCAATTTCATTATTTATTTATTTACGAAATCTAAGTTTAACAACTAAATTATTAACCCTATATTACAAAGAGAAAAAATTATACTTATTCAAATAGTTGCAACTGTTTTCATGTTGAAAAATTCCTGTCTCTCTAAGATTTTAAGGTTTAATTTTCATGTTTTCAAGCATGAATAATATTACGCAGAAGTTCTGGATGTGGATTAAAGTTGGAAGATTTATACATTATTAAAATGTAAAAATCATTTTTTATACACGTCGCCTATGAAATTGTCTTAGTGTATATTCGTTTTGGTTATACGTTTCTAACACCTCGAACGAGTGACAGGAAGCATCTTCACAGAATTCGATAAAGCGATAACCATAATATCCATCTATTTGTCCGTCTGTCCGTTCATCTGTCCGTCCGTATGTCCGACCCTCTGTCCGTCCGTCTGTTTGATTGTCTGTGTGTCTGTCCCTCCGTCTGAATGTTCCTCTGTCCGTCCGTTATCAAATTCTAGCGAGTACGTGATGACCTAGAATTTCCAAATTTGGAACAGACACCTATTTATTGAAAATTAGTGCCTTAGGGCTATTGCAGCCTTAAGAGTTAATATTTTGAATGAATGAAACTTCGTAATTATATTCATTGTCATAGTATCTCTTATAACTGCACCACTAGTAAATTTCAGTGATTTCCACTGACACAACTAGCAATTTTGCTAATTAAAGGAGAATCTGGGATAAAACGCCTGTCACAAGTACTTAAGTAAGTCAGTAATTAGGGTTCATGGATCATCATATCATCCAAATGTGCTCTGAAAATATGATCTCAAGTATAATTAGCTACAATCATCAACTAAATTCAACGAACTTCCATTATTGAATAGACATAAACAAAAATGTCGGAATCAAAATGGGCATGATTGGATATATTATTATATTAGTTGTACCTCAAATATATCAATGTGGTCCAAAAAGAGGGTTTTAAGCAAATTTAGTCACAAAAATGTATCATATATTATATATATATTTACTTATTGAGTGACCAGAAATATGATCAACGTGTGTTCCTAAACTGATCATGCTTGGTTAAAAGTTGTATGTACCTCCAATACACCTATATGGTCTTAAAATAGGCTATAAAGCGATGTCCATCTGTGTGTCTCGATAACTTATGTAGTATTTAGATAAATTGATGAAATTTGGTTAACTTACATATTTTGTAAAAATTAGATCATGTTCGTGAACGGGCAAAATCGTTCGATAAATTCGGGTACCTCCCATCAAATATTTATTTCCGATTTCGCAGAAATTGCCATAACAAACAACTTAGTCATCTCATTGTACTGAAATTTAAAAGCATTTTTAAGTTAATGCAAATACATGGTACAATTTGAGGTAAATCAGTCCAAAACTTCAGGTACCTCCGATGGAACGTTTACTCCCGATTTCATGGAAGTAATCGGTAAAGCCGAGTTTTCTCAGTTATTACTACAATATTTTAAAATATGAGCAAAATCGGTCTATAGCTTCGAATACCTTCCACAGAATATTTACTACCGATGTCGCGGAAGTTAGCTTAAATGTCAGGATTTTCTTCGCATACTATTCAAACTTGTTACTTTATAATTTTTGGGTTATTGTCATATTGTTCTACGATATGAGGGAAATCAGTGTATAATTTTGAATACTACGCATAGGCGTATTATCCCCGGTTTCATTCAAATGAGTCAATGACACATGTTTGAGTTCACCGATTGTTGGGTATAAGAAAGTCGGTCTTGACGGACAATAACATCGATAACATCGATCTTGTTTGTTAACATTTTGAGCGAAATCGTTCCAAATTTACGGGACCTTTCTCGCCTATGGGCCTTACCCCTGATTACACTTAAACTAGTAGACTGCCTAGTTGTTTCATTTGAAATTACTGCAATTTGGTATTGTTACAATATTTTGATGCTTTTTCGAAATGAATGAATGATGGATATTATATAGTCGGTTTCGACCGGCTGTTTCATACATCTTGTTTAAAAACGCTT
This sequence comes from Cirrula hians, assembly GCA_001015075.1. Lineage (NCBI taxonomy): Eukaryota > Metazoa > Arthropoda > Insecta > Diptera > Ephydridae > Cirrula > Cirrula hians. The sequence continues at coordinate 10,430 of JXOS01004958.1, forward strand.
TGATAGTTGCTTCAATTTCAAAATAGTTGGTTAAATTTAATGAATATGCATAGTATACTTAGAGTAACTCTGGGTGTTATGCAATCACGCCCATTTGCAGATACCGTCATATCTAACCTAATTCCGAAATTTTATTGAAATTTATAATTTTTTAAAGCTGCATTAGCCCGAAGGCCCCAATTCTGAATACTATAGTGTTAAAAACGAACGCTCTTCTGAGTTAACGCATATTTGAAAGAGGTAAAAATGATTCCAAATTTGTTTTGTGTATACCAAAAATTGCGTGTTTTGTGAAATTTCATAGTTTATATCAAAATACTTCAACAAAATGTATATAAAGCCAACGAATGCCATAGTAATAATATTGAGTATAAAATTTTAAGTATAGTTAAAATAATTTTTAAATATAATCTTATGCATAAATATTTCATTATTTTGTTAACAACTAATAGTATATTGCGTTGAAAATTAACAAAAATTTTATTTTAAGTTTCACACATGGCAATCCTATTTTAATGATTAAATATCAATTTATTAAAAGTTTTTTTTTAAGAGGAGCCTTCGATAAAATAGATAACGCCATAAAACTCTACTACCCCTAGATAAAAAGAAATTATTTATACAAAAATTTTGTTTGTAGTGGATTTCCTCTCAGACGCATTGTAACGCCAATGTTCAGATATTGTTAAGAGGAGAACGATCCATTAACAAATTCTGTTGAATTTCTTTACTTGTATTAGAGAATCTAGTGAAATCACCACTGAAGGCACTCTTTCCGAATGCCTCATTTTTTAATAATTGGGATTTGCCACTTGACATTTATAGATTATTACAACGTACAAATTTTTTGATATAAATTGTTTACAATTATAGGGCATACTGTGGAAAAACGTGACCGTCAAAGATTCAACCGTTCGCGTATTGTGAGATCTACTAAACCGATCAAAACCATGAATAAGTGCATCAGCCGTTACGGAACCAGAAGATCTTAACGCGGAATCGAATTTTCAATTGAAGCGCAAGTGAAACCCGAAATAGTTACGCTGCCAGCACAGGAAGAACGCTCCCAGACACAATGTTCGATTATCCCAAGAAGCTTCCCAACTCATCCCAAGGGTACAGAGCACCACCCAGCGCTTCTGTAATGGAATGGTGGGGAGCGAGCAACGATGGTATAACCATGCTCCATTTTTGTAACAAAGGAGTGAAACCACCAGCCAAAGTCTATTAACTGACCATCTTGGAAGCTCTTGTGAAGCCTCTGAACCAAATTTTACTAACAAATCGTGGATTTTTCAGCACAATGCTACAGCTTGCAAGGCAAAAACGTATCATTTGGGGTTCAAAAACAATATGTGCATTGGATATCAGTGAATGATTCAACAGGTTGTAGTTCAGACTTCAATCAGCCGAATTAAATGTTGCATTTCGTATTAAAGGGCATGGATTGATCTTCTTGGCACCTCCAAAAATTTAGTACTTGAAGCGAGTCCTTGACGTTCGAGTGGACAATTTTCATCTTGCATTCAATAAGTGGTCAGATCGTCTCATGTCATGGTTTAAGGCAAATGAAAGTAATTTCGAATAACTTATTCTAAGATTTGTAGCCATTTTGAAACCAAATACAAAAAAGAACGTGTTTTTTAAGTATTCATAATTTGCCTTTTTTCTGTTTACCAGTATTAAAGAATTGACTAAGTATAGCATTATTAACTCAGAATTTAATTGATTTTAATTGAGCTAATATTAAGGCTTCAAAATTGTTGCAAAAATTAAGTATTTCCCGTAGACAATTCTTCACAACCATCGTCTACACAACCTGTAGACCAATAATTTTAATGGAATTTGTAAAACATCCTTTTTATGTAGAATTGAATTAAATACAAAAAATTTCTTAAATATTTAGCATCAGATAAATAAATTGGTTTTTAAAAAATACAACAGCTGTGTAGATGACGTTAAATATCATTAAAAATTACAAGTATATCGACTCCGTAGCCACCGAGGTCAACTCCATCCAACATACCATTAAGATACTTACGCACATGTTTTAGAAATAGCACAAGCACTAAGAATACATCTTCAGTACATTGGTTATTTACAAGTTGTGAATCGAGTACGAAATTGAATTGCGGCTCAATTAAGTTGGTGCAGAATATTCCAAACTTGCGACCAACGAGGCATTGGTGGATTTCCTGGCGATCACTTGTGCACGGCATTACCACATATCCATCATAGAAACGCCGTTCGTCCGATTGTATTGATTTTTGCAGGTGCGTATCCATAAACGTGCAAAACAAATGAAATATAATGGCAGTATCGTTGGGAAGCACGTAACCGGCATTCTTGCGTTCTCTTAAAAAGTCAATATTGTCATTAAAAACCTCCAAGCAAACGCCTCTCGCCAATTGGCGAATACGTGAAACCACATATGGCTGTGCATTAAAAGGGTTCAAGTATTGTTTAATCAGCACTATGTATGGCAAGAATCGCTGCTGAAACACATGGTCCGTGGCCAGTAACTCCAGCTCCCCCACAGACATGGTGTCTAGCACGTGAAAGAAACCATAGCTGCGAAGGCAATCGTTCAGACAATCAAAGCGACATACTACATGCTTAAGCACGTGTCCGCTCAGCCATTCCCTTAAATTACGCACTTGGGATATTGTTTCGTCATTTAGATTTTCAGTGATTTTTGGCTGTGTCGGTAAAAGGTCATCAATGGTACCCAAACGATAAATGGCTGGACGGCTGTAATCGACTTTGTAACGTGGCAGGTGCATATACTCCAGCCTAAGCTGTTCCTTGTACTCTTGGAGTTTTAATTCTTTACGCTCATTTTCACGTTTCTCATTTAAGAATTCAACATATTCATCCGTTGAGGCCAACTCTTCGGGCATTCCGAAATATGAAAATTTGGGTTCCTGTTGTTTCGGCTTCCTCTTTCCGGAACTGATATACACTGGATACTTGTTGCGCAATTGTTGTGGGTTTCGTATATGAAATTTGTCCAAATCGCGTATTATACGTGCTCGCCGTTCCCGTTCTTGCTGTTGCCTTACCTTCTCTTCATTAATAATGGATAATTGATCGAAGGTGTTGTCAAACGGCAGCAGATCTGCCTGTGCTCTCGTCAAAGCGATATTGCGTATTTTAAAGTGCAACATGAACGCAGCCGCTACATAGCCTCCGAATAGAAATAAAAGGAAGTACAGTAGAGCTTTTTCCGCAAAATAAGTGACCCACCACATTTCGTTTGATGCAAACAGCGTGTGCAAATATACAATCAAGCTAGCCACACCATAAATTATAGATGATTTTCTAGATTTACGCAGTTGTGCCGTACGCAGGTTCTGTTCTAGCAACATATCCAATCTCTTCTGATACACCTCCGGACGGTAAGGTATTTTGAACATTTTGCTACTCTACGCGATTACCGAATTCACACCTGAAATACTTATTAGACAACAATAGATTGCTAACCCTATGTCTCCGGCAATTGTTGAAAGAATGTTTTCAAAACTATATAATTTCAAATACATAAGTTACACAGCATACTAATATGAATATTAAACTGTTGAGTCTTCGTAGTTACTACTGCTTTAGACTCTGCACTGCAGTATATAATTTTTTGTCCGGCATCAGTAATTTATTATAGAGTTTATTTATCCAACATTATCTGACTTGAGGGAATTTGAGCCTGTGCTATCTGATGCAAATGGGCACAGTGGTAGATAAGTGACAAATAAATTGCATATTTACCTGGCGTGTCCTCCACATTTTTGTACTGATAAGTCATTTATGTAGCAGATTCATTGAACCCGTTTTAAGACCCATATAGGCTTCGCTTTTTTTTTTTACGATTCAATATAGTTGCTTTCAAGGGCGATACAGCGATTATATCGAGCAGACATTTTTTATCTTTAGCCCCAAAATATACCTCGGTTTCGGCGGTAATCTCATCATTGGCGGTAATCTTCTGAGATAGGAAACGAGTCGATTGGGGCCAGATCTGGAGAATACGATGAAGAAGGATTTCGAAGCCAAATGCAGTTCTTTATTGATTTCATTGATTTGTGGCACGGTGTATAATGGTGATGAACCAGCACTATCTTTTCCTGCATATGGAGCCAGTTGTCCATTTAATATCTGTATATTAATCGATGTAATAAAATAAAAAATAATAACTATAAAAAAAAAAAGTTCTTGAAAGCAAGAATTAAAATTTTTTTTCCAATTAAAATAAGATCTGTGTGCATATCATTTCCAATCATGCCCATTTTTCGGAGCGTTTCAGTTATGGAATATTATAAAATTTGTGTTATGATTCTACATTAAACCCTTTCTTCGGAGCTACCTCTGAGTTTCAGTCATGTCGAATTCCCGAAAATGTTTAGATGCTATCATTGCCAATCTATCTACATAATGTTATTGAAAAATATCAGCTCTAACCCTGATCTCCCATTTTTCAGGATTCAGCTGTACTGGAGGAACTCGAAATATCAACCAACACTTAATATACTTCAAGCTCAATTATTTTCAATAGAATACTTGTGTCTTATTTGGTTCATCAAGCGTAAGCCTACTTTGACAATGGAGAGACGACCTAACATGGCTTGATGTATATCTCTGGTAAGGATTATTATAGCGGTATACATTTTGATAAGATTCCGATTAAACATTTACAGTTCATTTTGGTTTCAGCACTTATTGTATTTTACATTTTTAGCATGATGATGATCACCTTGCGTAGTTTTCATGCCAACAAAAATAAGAATTGTTCAAATTGTCATTAGGAAAGAGATGCTTAAATCAAAAAGTTGGAATTATTTCAGATCGGAACACTATTTTCGGCTCATCCAGTAATCATGACCACATAGCGGTAATGCCAAATTAGCCATAAATATTTATACAACCTAATGAAATTAATAAATTAGAGAAAAAATAGAAAAGGAGGTGTTATCGCATAAAATTCAGAGGTACCCTAAATTGGAGTAGCAGAAATGTTATGAGCTTGATTTAGAATTATCTATTCGCGAATTAATACATCATTAATTAAATTCGTAAAAATGTCAATTAGTGACCGAAAATTGGATAATCAAGACAATGTCGATAAGACGACCTCGACCCTATTTGTTAAAGTTGTCCGCTTGCCTCAGGAGCTACATACATTCCTCGAACTATATTCCCTCGCATGTATACTAACTTAAATCAGCACCCTCGAAGATAGCATTTTATAAAATAATACGTGAGACAGACGAAAGAAGGGTAGATGTGCTAAAAGATAAACCCGTGTGATATATTATATATCAGCCATGCAGCCATTCATGAATTTGGCTTTGGATTAAGTTAGAAAACCAGACAATATATATTTGGGTCCACGATTGTTACTGGACGAATTACTGAAATTCATATTACGGTTAGCTTGATTTGCGCACTCGTTCCGAAAGAGCACAAATACCACGTCATTAATGATTTTATAACAGACTATGAGCATTGCCCAAACGCCGATGTAAAACTCAACATTGGTAAGGTATATGCTATTCTAAACGAAAAAACAAGCGATTATGTTTTGAAAGATATTCTTCGCTGCAGCGCATATCGTGCTTAGCTCTCGTACCCGATTTTACTATCTTCATATGCACAAAACAATACGGTATCCGCCAGACAACTAAATGTGCTGGTCATTCTGTGATTTATAAAGGGCACAATGTGTACATCAAGGGTTGTCAACATTAACTCAGCTGTGTATGGAACTAAATTTTACACCCTGGAGCTTGAATTTCCAGTGGTTTTCCAACTTCCTTAATGAACTGAACATTCACCTCCACCAGTTTCGAATATACACTCACAGTTACAACACTTCGCTGAAATTCTGCTATGTGCTGAGGAAGATTAGTTTCTGCAGACTGAAGAATTTTTCGTGGCATAGTGACGCGGCAACTGTCTTAGATTCCGTCAATATCCGACTGCAATTCTGGACAAAAGATGGCTTTTGAGGGTTTGAATATTGTAGATCTATAACACGGGAGGGCTCATACAAAAAAATTTATCATATACCCAGAATTAGAACTTCAAATAAGAAAAGACTTGGCAATTAACAGCATATTGGTTAACCCGTTGATTTTTGATCAGATTTTATGCACCTATTTTCGGTATCAACTTTTCTTATGAATGACCCAAAAATGGTTTCATGCTACATTTCAGTGCAATGCGATGAAACACTTGGCGTTTTTGCTTATTTGTTTAAAATTGATAGTAAAGTTCCATGCGAGGTACCCGAAGTTGTAAACCACCTAGCTTTTTTTAATCGATTTCCGTGAAATCAGGTAAAATCGGTAAATCCGAGATATTTCAAAGATATGAACTGATTTTGTCCGTTTGAGATCTGGCGTACTACACAATATGTTCAAAAAATAAAAATGAAAATAAAATGAAAATCCCAGTGTTGAATGCAGACCTTGGGAATTATCGGTTAATAATAAAAATGATTACTCCTTTTCCACTAGATATATATGTATATATAATTGAATAANGTATGTACAATATGTTCAAAAAATAAAAATGAAAATAAAATGAAAATCCCAGTGTTGAATGCAGACCTTGGGAATTATCGGTTAATAATAAAAATGATTACTCCTTTTCCACTAGATATATATGTATATATAATTGAATAAATGTAATTTTTTAAAAATCATAGCATGTTCTGATAGTTCATAATATTTTAAAATGTCACGCACTTACACCGAGAGTTGTGTCATTAAATACAATTTCCATGAAACTGGCAGATATTCATACAATAAAATCTCTTGAAGAAATAAGCCGATGTGTATTAATCATAAGTTTTTGCTATTGTTTAGAAGTTTATGGCAAATGTCGATGCCGTTGGTAGATAGCCACACTTTGCGAAATCTTTTAAAAGTCCACAGATGAAGACTGTAGTATCCATGAAATTCTTTGAACTAAGTAATGCAAATAGAAAATAAAAATTTGTAATCAGTCCCGACTATATGTTTTTGAAGACATATGCACATCGAAAAAGATAAGTTTGAGGTCTGCGAATATCTCTCTGCATCTCTTTTCATCTCTTGAGGATTCCAGTAATTTTCGAGAAAGAATATTGAAAATTAGTAAGAGAATTAACGATTTTTTACAACGCAAGCCAAAGTTCATCTAGGGGCTAAATTGGTTCGTAATTCCGGGTACCTTGCATATACCCTTCAATAAAAAATTTACATTTTTTTCGCTTAAAAGAACGCATGATTGTTTTCGCATATGAAATTGTTTTTCCAAAAATGGGTGTGCTCGGGCCAATGTTCTGGGTACCTTGATGATGAATGTAAGATATCGAATGATATTATTAAAATTTTTTAATTTAAATCGGGTCTAAAATTTTCGGTAAGCTCTGGAATGAAGTTCAATAAATGTGTTGCAAGCTAATTACAAATTTTTTTTTAGAGACACAAATGTGAGGTCCACCATTTGGGGGAGCTCTCCAAAAGGATCTGAAGGAAGTATTTCTCTAAAATTTATGTAATATGCGATTGGCTATGGATGCATTCGTTATGATAATATGTCTAATACCCAGAAAAACCGATTGGATACCAACATTTATACGGAATTGATCAGCATTACTAAAGCGAGTAATGAAGTCCTGTACTCTCTGCTTGTACGTAAGCAAAAATTAGAAAAGAGGGTTTGATCTAGATTTGTTAATTTTAGCACAGATATTTTATGAAATAATAAAAGATTGAAATTTTAAAATTAGTTAATTCGTCTTTTTACTCAAAATCAGGGCGTTCGAGTTACTGCTGTCGTAAAAGCTGATATTTTCATTGACATTTCATCATTCGGTAAGAGCTTCCGTGCATTTTTCAAAAATAGGCATGATATAGAAAGCAGAAGTAATTGCAGTGTATATTTGTAGATTCAATAGACGGTTAATCCATTTTTGGTTTGAAATTGAACAATTGAATTTTGTGACTTCTCTTTACTTAAAAACGTGGAATCTACGTTTATAACTCTGTCTGCTTTAGCCAGCTGTTACTTCCTTTCTTGTGGGTATTATGAGTTTGCACAAAGTCTATAAGTCATAGAAATAATCATCTGCGAGTAAACGCTTCTTGAAAACACATTAAAAATATATATTAAAAAGGCTAATTACCAATGTCCTTCTGTCCGTGAGCGGAATTACTTAAGTAATTTTTGAGCTTTTTTCATTCCATTGCTACTAAAATTGGGTATGTGTGGGTTCTGGCCACATAACTTCAGGTCCATAACTTCTTTAGAACGTTCACTACCGATTTCAAGGAAAGAAGCATTCAACTCAAATGTTTCATCGCTTTGTTTATAAAATTTGATATGGAAGAAATTTTCGGTTATTTTCATAACATAATACAGTTTCTTTCTCCCATAAAAGGTTTGCTGCCAATTTCGAGGGAATTAGCATAAATACCAATTAGCTATAAAAATGGGGTATACGAACATTTTAGATCCATCGCCAGAATATCGTCAAGGTAAAGCAAAATCGGTCCATAACTCCGGGCTCCTGCCATACAACATTTATCAATTCAATTTAAATCGGATAGTCGTCTTACGCGAGGTTCAACTGTAATGACTCAACTCATCGGAACTTACTGGAATTTGGAATTGCTCCAAATTTTTGCGGCTTCTTTCACTTGTTTTATTATTTGTCCTTCCGTAAGCAAAGTTCCGGCAAATTTTCTTTAAGGACATGTTGTAGATTTAACAACATTACAAAGCAAATGTTAACAAATTGTTGCTAGAGGGCAGAGCAACATGCAACCACTGTTACGCTCGTCAAACAAAATGAAATGTTGTTAGATAAATTTCGGATTTCGAAGTTGCAGGAGACATGCACAGAAAGCATACAGCTGAATCTGCAGAGGGTTGTGCTTTGCTCAATATTGTCGCGCGAGCGTATGTTGCCAGGCCTGCTCTCAGACAGCGGATAAAACATAACAACTTGCTGATAAACACACGCCTGCATGGCTTTGCAACATTTAAAACAACCAAGCAGCAGTGGTGCTTGTGCATTGGCAAGGAACACATCCTTAAGCGCAAGGATAATGAATTGCTTGCTGGAATCGCTTTAAACAGACTACCACAATAATTTCTTATAGGCAATACTTCTCATTGCAGTTCTGAATTTTACTTGCATTGCGCTAATTACTTTTGTTACGGCATATCCTTGTTGCAGTTTAGTGCTTTGCTGTAGTTTGTCGCATTTGTAGAATGTTTAGCATTTTAAGCATTTTTGTAAGGGTTTCGCGGGCATGCATATGTTTTGAGTAACAAAAGCTCTTTGTGTCTTGGTGTGGCGCTGTATTTGGTAACTGCTTTAAAGAGTCCTTCGGCACAATTTTAGTAATTTAAGAAGACGAAATGTGAAAGCAATCGTGAAACATTAAAAGCAACGTGTATACGCAGTAGCAGCTGCTAAATACACATTAAGCTTGTTGAGTTACAAAGCGAGCGAGTGCAAACTGCCAGCCAGGCAGGCACACGGACAGATAGACAGCCAAATATACATTTGCAACACTTTTCGTTGATGGTGCCAACTGTGTGCTGCTTTTTGTTTAGTCTTGTCGCTGGCGTTCCTATTTCCAGCGCGTTCTTGTTGTTGTTAGTTATGTTGTTGCCATTGTTGAGGCGCAAGCCAAGGGTATATTAAAAAATGTTAGCAGCTCAGTTTGGAAAACCAGGCAACTGAAATTTACATGTAGTAAGTCTATTTTCATATTATTTTTGTTTGCCTGCAGTCGGCTGTAGGCTTTTTATATATATTGCCGTTGAGGCGATGTGGTGTAGAAGCAAGAGCGAAAATCAGGCATAAGACACAAGTTTTTCATAATTATAAAATGTGAAGGATATGGAAAGCAGCGAATGCCTTTGAGGCTGACTTCATTTTATGCATAAATTTTTACAGTTTCTTTTTATTTCAATTTTAATTTTGTTAACATCTCCCGCCAGGAGCTGTGTGCGCGTTTGTGTGCGCATTTCGCAAAAAGGGGCTGCTCAAAAGAAAGCAACGAACATTTTTGCGCAACTCATCGCAGTGGGCCAAGTTTTGTTTCAAAATTGAACAGCTGTCCGACACGGTTTTTGTCATTGGGTGGCCATATTTGAATGTGAGCGGAGCGTGCACAGGTCCTATTATGCTTTTTGCTCGGAATGCTGTGCCAACATCTATACACATAACAATAAAGTATATTCCAACATTTTCATAATTTTAGTCCCTCTTGGCTTTTGTCTCGTTTATTTTAATTGTGGCTGTCTGTTTTTAAATGCTGACACTGACAGCCAATGATTGTGCTTGAATTTTTGGAAATTTCACGCCAATCTGCCTTCGTCGGTGAGCATTTGTAATCAGCCGATTGTGCAAGTCACATGGTTCTGGGTTTCATGAAACCTAAAAGTTGCAAGTTGTACTGGGGAATGGAGGAAAAGCAAAAGCCAGTCGAGAGCTGTAGTTGATATGTCACGCAGCACAATTCATTATCACCAAGATCTTTTCGTGCATTCCCATATGCTCCCACACACTTTTTCTTCAAACAAGGTATAACAACTAGTTTCTCTGAGAGTTACTTAAATCTTTATCCTCTCATAACTACATTTGCGTAACCACTGATGCAACGTGTTAGCCTGAAGTGTATGCCATACAGTCAAACAGTGGGAAACAACTCAAACTAACTGTTGCACCTCTCTGAGCTGAAAAGTGTCTGAAGGCTTTAACTGTTAACAGCAACCGGATGCCAAAGTTGAAAAGTGTAAAAGTGGTGGCTGTATGCTGTATAATTATATCAAGTAGTGCCAATTATGGTCGACCGGTTGTCTATGAGTGAACCTTGTTTGTTTTTAATTTAATTGCTGCCTTCCAACAGGTTGAACCTTAGCATATACTTATTATATCCATCTGGCACAAACTAAGATTATTGTGTGCACATTTCAATAACATCTTGATCGGCTCTGATGCCAACGAAATGAAACGAGACGAGCCCCAACTGCAGTACTCGCTTAAGATATTGCATCGACGGCACCAGTTGATCCGAAGAAGTGCAACTTAACCGGTAAAATCGAATAATTGCGCCGAATAAGGTACCAACCAAGCAAAGTCGTAAATGTACGAAGCTAATGGTAAACAGTTAATTAAATGCACGCACGATTCCCTCTCCCAAATGTTGTGACTGAAAAGGATTCGGAGCGATTAGGGGCTTAATATTATCACCTTTAAAATATTGAAAAGTATGCGGTGTTAAAAGATTAAACCGTGCGGCTTTCAATATGATAATTTTTCTTTAGACCAGGTCTTCACATAACCTTGTCATCGATTTTATTCCAGATTTTGACTCTCTCAGTTGTAGTTACGGACGGACTACATTCTTTCTTCATCATAGAATCGTACTGCTTTTTATCATGGGAAAGACGAATAAGAAGCAAAATTATACAAACCAGCTTTTCATTGATCTTAATTCCGTACAGAGTCCCGGAATAGCAGCACGAGAAAAAATCCGAAACTGTTGCTAAGGGTAAAACTCGCCTTGAGGTGCTTTTTATTGAAAACAGTGCTTCAGACAGATAAGTATATATGCAACATTTCAGCCGAAACGAATGGTCTGACTTGAGTGTCAGACCAGCACCCGAAATTAGTTCCCTTCGTATCATAAAGTGTGTACCGTGTACGCAGCATGAGTATCAATTATTAATTCTGCCACATCAACCACATTGCGACCATTAGCACATTCACTTAGTATAGGGTATGTACCTGTTAGTGCCGGGCACCAATCCCGGTGGTACCGGACAAACCCTCTTGTCAGACCTGCCGACACACACAAAGTTCTAGGCTAGATCTAGTCTGTCGCATGTGACGATTAACGGTGAGATCGTACAAATCTCAGGCACCTCACCCCCCTTGTCAGTTACAGATACGTCTGTGCGGCTGAGAAGCTAGATCTGCCAGCAAATGAGTATAATATACAGATTTTATGTAAGCATTTAAAGATTTTCGCCGGGGAAAATCCCATGAAATTTGGAAACCTACATTCAAATGTGGACATGAACAACTCCATAGGCCTAGAAATTAATGGGAAGATTACTCTTGCAAGCAGATGTTACGATGGCTTCGGGAAGCAATTGAGTTGCTGAGCGCTCTCACATAATGCCATTCCATCTGTACGGCGCTAACGCATTGAAGCTTTCAAAATTTGATTTACATGCATTTGATGTATGAGAGAGAAGGTATATGGCCCATACTGAAACAATGGCACATGGCGCGTCTAGTCCAAGTTGACTAAGCCAAAGGCATTAAAATCTGTTTGCTTGGTCATAACGCACGCATACATAAGTCAGAAGCAGCTCATAAGTTGCTGCTCATCCAACGAGTGCTGAACAAGAGGAAGGCGGAACATGCGCTGGAGAGAGGGTAACTTTCTTATTCGTCTGTTTTTATTTTCAATTTTAGTAATTGTGTGGTTTAAAAATTAAATAAAAATCTTGTGTGCAAATATTTATAATTTGAGCTATTAAAATTTTTTGCAAAGTTCCTAATTATACATTTAAAATTTTACTTTGCACGGAGATCGTGGAATCATTTTATTAACAGTTATATCAGAAAATAAGGTCAAAGTAATATTAATACAAGACCGCTTACATAAAACTCATTCGTCAATCATTTTATGGAATCATTAAAATTTTTCAGTAATACCAACTTTCAGTTACGTCCGATGAGGCAATAGTGCGCCAGTGCGATGTATGCGATACAACGAACTGATTTCATTCAAACTTAGGAATTTTTCCTTATAATCGCATTCCTTCGAGAGGAACCAGAAGTGAAATCCCGAATTTCCTAAAATGTTATGGAATTGACCCAACAACAATGACGCCATCTTAAAATTAAACGATGAGCTTCTTCATTGAAATTGGAAAGAAATGACCCATCGGAGACATCTGAAATTAAAGACCGTCCTCTTCTTTTTTACCAAACCAATTTCATGACTCTAGTTCAGAAATTATTCAAGTTGTCGGGCCCACGGACAGACGGATAACAGTATTAAGTATTTTTTTTTATTCTTTATATTATACCACCAGAGCATGGCTGAAGGGTTTTCAGACAAACGTTAAAAAAAAAAAATAAAACACAAAATATTAAAGTAATATGGAGAATGACAATGACATTTGATATTGTTTTATGTTATGGAAAAAATAATTGACTTGAACGCATTAAATCAAATTTGTTGAATTCGGAGCTAGAAGGTATAATGCCGGAATCAGATATTTTCTAACTATATGACTCACATTCGACTTGAACACGGCAATATCTTTAATAACGCTTCATAGCTCACATTCATAAGTTGCGTTGAAACTGCTGATTTTGAATTCGGTTTCAACGAAAAAGTTTTCATTTGGTCTATTCTCGAACTTGTTCTACCTTTTAGGTGTATAAATAAGTGCATGTGGGTTTGATAAGATACTTCGCTACTTGTTAAGCATTCTAGTGATTAATCAAGCTACTCCGCCTGATTTGTGAAGTTTCACATTTACACATTTTTTATCAGTTTTTCTCATTTTGCTGAAGTGTAAGCAAATGGTTGTTGTTTTTGCGTGTTCCGAATATGTCAGCTTTTGTGCCGAATAATGAATTTTTTCCTTGGAGTTTCACCTCATTATTTCTATATAAATAGGCTCCTCAAAGTCACCGTATTTTAATAGAAGACTATGATGACTATAGTATCGCTGAAGGAACATGTGCGAAGTGATGTCCAAGCTTTAAATGTGGCAATTTCGATTTGGGAGACGAAAGAAGTCCGAGAGCGCCATTAAAGATTGAGGATGAAGATTAAGAGACAAGGAAAGAAACCACTTGAACTTAATGTATAATCGAAATTTCAGCGAACTGCCTCAAACGATTTTGGATTAATCGTTTTCACAGACTTAATCAATTTTCATGCCCAACAGTAAGCCCATGGGTAAGCGTTAAGTCTATAATGTATTGAAGTCATCGTTTGTTTTGGAGATATATACATTGAAAAAATCTATTCAGCGATGTTTTCTGTCTGCTTCCATCTACATATCTTTTAATGTTTTATCCAGTTCAGTAGTTTTTGAGATATATAGATAAAGTTGGGTCCAAAACCAGAAGTACCTATGTCTACAAAATAATTTTTGTTTTGTCCGATTTATTCTTTTTGCTCAATTGACTATATTGGAACATATACATCTAAATAACTGTAGACGCATTTAATCCAATAATACCACCAAATAAAAATGTAATAATTTCGACTGATGGGTATTTTGTATTTTGACTTTACCACATGTGACTATTTTGTTTCATATTATTTTTCTGCCTCTCTCCAAGAAATATAGAGTAGGAGTCATTGTATATATAATATATTTTGCTCCAAAGTATGTGACTCCGATGAGTAGATGGCAAAATTAACTGACTTTAAAGAGTATGTGTCGTGTCATTCGGCCGAATGAGCTAATTTTTATATACGTTGCAAATGAAATTGGCAAATCGTATATTAGTTTTGACGGTCGTTTATTACACCCAGAACACCGGACGGTCGTTTCGGACACCCATTAAAATGTATAACGATATGATCAGCATCACCACAGGATGTCCGATTGTCCGATTGTCCGTCCGTCCATAAGCAAAAACTAGAAAGAACTAATTGAGCTACGAAACCTGACATTTGAATTTGATTAAGATCCAACCAATATTTTGGGTACCTTCAGTACAACACTTAACTCGAAATTGTGACCTTTACTCTACCGGAACCGTTAGATTTCGTATTTTGTAATGAATTATCTTTAATATTCTGCATTAATTACACACAGTTATCATTTAAATTTTATTAAAATTCAGAGCTGAGTGAACAAAAATATTGTCAATAAGTGTACCAAAAATGAGCAAGATTGCTTGAAACCATATGTACCATATGTACGTCACATATGGACTTCGACAACGGAGTTATAAGGAAATTTAGCTAGAAAAATTAATCAAATTCAATTTTAAAATTGTGCGGACATAAATATGGTCAATTTGTGTACCAAAAATGAAGAAGATTAGATGAAAATCAGAGTTACTTCCGTTACATCTATGTGGTCCGAAAAGAGGTTTCAAGGCAAATTTTTTCCGAAAAATTACTCAAGTTCAACGGCACTTTATTCTTGGACATGATTGGATGAGACTCAGAGATACCTCCAATACCCCAATGTGATCCGAAAAGAAGGTATTGAGCAAATTTGGACCGCATAAGTGCACTCAACATTTTAGAACCATAATTCTACGACGAATATATGCCAAAACGAACTGTCTTTAATGCTAATGAGAATGAGCTAATTTTTTTCTGAATTAAGCAACTATTTCGATAAAAATCAGTAAATGCAAATAACTGTGAGAAATAATACAAAAGCTTAATTCTGTGGCCTGGCGCCATTGAAGTGTTAACATATTAAGGAAAATTTCCTCTGATCTGAAAACAAACAACGTGCGCCATAAACAAAGACAATTGCTGGCGTAACTAACCTACTGCAAACGTAAGTGTGTTGGTGCAAAACGAACAGTTTGTTTCGGCTCATGCGGTATTCAATTACAAAAAATAAAATCCATTTTAATTGCACAAAACAGTGCGTTTAAAGTCATGCAAGCATATAAATATGATAAAAACATTTTGAAAATAACAAAAAGTTCAAAAAGTCAAAATTTATCCAGCGTAATGTGGCCATTAAAAAAATGTAAATCCATAAGAACAAGACACACAAGGTACACTTAAAAAAAAAAAAAAAAAAAAAAAAAAAAAAAAAAAAAAAAAAAA
>JXOS01005007.1:0-14386 GCA_001015075.1 Cirrula hians
ATTGAGTACAGCGGCGCCAAATGGGTTAAATTGTACAATGTAGTGGCAATGGTCGATCAATGCATCCATACCAATTTACATTAGCAATGAAATACCTGGATTTTTTTATTTCCGATTTGGTCCGTTCACATATTTGATATGATTTTTTACAAAATATGTATAAAATCAAATTTCAACACTCCAACACCAAAATTATTTGAATTATCGTGCTCACGGGTTGACGAACACACAGACATCGGTATTTTGTATTTTTATACGTATTTGCCGTAAATTGAGGGAATCATCAGTTTGTGCACGATATAAAATACATATATATATAATCCAACACCGTCTTCTTGTTTTTTAGACACATTCATAATATAAAAAAAACATATAAGCGGACAGGAGTTACTTTTTATTACTGATGAGTATAAAAATGGTTTGTATATTGTGAAAATAACAATGTTACTGAAAAGTTCGTAGACAAAAAATTTTGCGATAACTATTTTTTAGTACTAATAATCTCGAGATAGTGGCTGGGAGCCCGATCTGGATCAAACTAACATATATGGCTTTACTGAAAATCCTCTATCTCAAAAACTAATCCGCCAACTGCTATCAAATTTGTACACGAGCCTCTTGTATGTTAGCCGACGAAATTTTGAGCCGATCAGAATTTTGAGCTTTCATGCTCAGCTAAAATCATTGAAATGTTGGAATTTCGACACCATATTGTATGTCATTCAACGTAAAGCTCCAAAGATAGAATTTTCTACTAAATTCAAGAAAATCCACATTTTCGAATCGGGCACTTGCAGAACAGCAATACCTCAATTCCGGAGATGAATAAATGTTTAAATCTATAGTGTATTAGAGACCTATTAATCTACACATCTGAAGAAAAACACGATTTTCAGTTATGATTCAGTACCGGCTTCAATTTCCCAATTCTAGGTTAAGATTTGGAAAGATCGACAGAAATTGTAGTGATATGCCTACTCCAATATTTGCGTACTATCCAAGCGATTTCCATGACATTCAATTTGAAAGCCAATTTTTGCAATGCTAACATCTCCATGTCGGCATACCTAGGCATTTTGTTAAGTCAACAATCTCCTAATTACGAAGCGGTTCTTCAACCTGGATAACTGTGCCCCTACCTAACTATGCAATGACTGTTGGGGAACATCGATAAGCCATATAATGTGTAATGATTTCATTTACTAAATACGTGACTTAATCTTAAAAATTAAATTTAAAAAAATAAAAAGAATAATTAATAATAAATTCAAAGATAATAAAATAACATTTCAAACTAACTAATAAAATATTTAAAAATCCTATTTGAAAACATTGATTTCCCACAGCGGCTTTTGGACTGCTGAATTGCTAGTCCGTTCGTAGCGTGAGCTCTGCGGTAATAATGTTCCCACTAATTGCAAGCACCTGTGGTTGCATGACTTGCTGTATTAAGAAATTCTTAAGAGGCTGTTTAATCAGCCAGATTGCTCAAATGCTTATTATTTTTCGTTGAGTATTTAATTGAGTATTGAAATGCAATTATTTGGTAAAATCAAATCTATTCGTTTAATAATTGTTTTTTAATTTTTTAAAGATTCCTTCAAATATACGATTTCGATAAGTCCATGACATTTAAATTTTTTAGGCCAATAGTGAGATACAAAAAGAAGTGACACAAAGAACAGGTTAAGTTTGCAATCAATACAAGTATGCTCCCTTTTGGTATGCCCATTATGCAAATTTATAACCACTCAATAATAAAATTTCATGGAATTTAATTGATGTTGGCGGCTCATTCCGAACCTCTGTTGGGAGCACATCGTTTTATTGGAGGTACCTATGATTTTTATCTAATCACACATATTTTCGGAACACGTTTCGATGATATGAATACCCACCTGCTGGGAATAACACAAAATTAACCAAAACCATCAATTAAATACAAAGAAACTTCTTCATTAAGTAAGAATAAATGTGATCTTTGTATGCCCAAAAAATGGGTCTGATTGGATTATTATCAAAGGAACCTTCACATCTATGTGGTACTATAAGAAAGTTTTGAGCAGAATAAGCCACAAATCACAGTCAAATTATATGAAAATTTTGAGAATGAGGTCATATAAATATCATCTACTGTTATTGGTAGGCGCTTATATTAAAAAGGGAATGACTGGTGAAAGTACATCCCGAACCCAATAAGTCCTATAATATTTATTTTTGAATTTATAAAAAAAAAGTTTTTTTTCTTTTGGACCTGAACAATCTCTATGCTCAACTATTTGGAAGCTACGTGTATCAAACCGTCGGAAATACATCTCGAACCCAATAAGTCCAATAATATTTATTTTTTAATTAATAAGAAAAAAAGTTTTTTTTTCTTTTGGACCTGAATAATATCTCTAAAATAAAGAGTTTTTTTCTTTTGGACCTGAACAATATCACTATGCTCAACTATTTGGAAGCTACGTGTATCAAACTCTAGCTTTCTAACCTGTTTAAGGGTATTGGTTTTAGGGGTCTATGATTGTAATTGATGTTGTATAGACATTTGGTAAGAAAGCATTTTAAAGATAATGTCATAGCATTATACAATTTTAGCAAAATCAGACTATGACTTCAGGTGCCTCCCAAAGAACGTTTACTCCCGATTTCATGAAAGTTAGCATAAACGGCGGATGTTTAATCGCATGATGCTAAAATTTGGAAGCAATTTTTGGTTATTACAATAAGACTGTTCAATATCAGCAAAATCGGTCAATAATTTCGGTTGGCTTCCAAAACAAGTTCCCCCGATTGTACGGAAATAAGCATAAACGTTTTTATCATAATGATTATCATAATGATTTGAGCTTAAGTATAGAAGCAGTTTTGAGTCTATGCCAGAAAATTATACAATTTGAGCAAAATCGATCTATAACTTCGGTACCTTCCAAAGAATTTTTACTTCCAATTTATCTGACAATAACTTACATGATGTAATATTATTGTCAGATTATTCAACAGTATGAGAGAAATTAGTCTAGAACTGTGAATATTTCGCAAAGGCGTTAATGCCCAATTTTTCTTTAATGGGTATTTACAAAGTTTTTATCATGTGTTGTTACTTAAAGTTTGTATTCGTGTAAATTGTTGATACTTTTAGAAATTGAATGACTGATGAATATGATGTAGTTGGTTTAGACCGAATATTACATCGATCTTGTCCATTATTTTAAATGCAATTACAGAGGTTCCTTTGTTGAATGTTTTTAATACCTTTCAAAGCCTGTCTCTGATGTTCGTTTATATTTTACGGTAATTATTTAAAGTTAAAAAAATAACGGAATAAATTAAAAACCAATGCAAGAACATAAAAAACATTTAACGATAAAACACGCTTGAAATTTATTGTAATTTATTTTCAGTATTTTTTTGAGAGGTACGAGAATTAATATTAAATATTTCGAACAAAATTTTCGCAATATTTAATTTTGTACACATATCACTCAAGCACCATTACATTGCGTTACACATAGAATTAGATTAATTATCGACAAAAATTTTGTGTTTTACAGCAGTTGTTAACAACAGCTAATACCAATATAATACAACAATACAAATATAACACAAAAAAAAAAAAAAAAAAAATTCATACTCTACCAACTGGAAGGAAAAAACAAATACATTTTTAAAGTAAAATATATATAATATATTTATATTTTTAAATGTTTTAAATGAGCTGAATTTAAAAACCAACATGTGTACCACCATCAGTGGTACACAGAATCACAATAAAAAAATACAAATATTACATTTGCAATTTTCATACACGTCGCCAATGAAATTGACAAATTGTATATTAGCTTTGACGTTACGTGTATAACAACCAGAACGAGTGATCGGCGACTTATCAAAGTAAATACGGATATAGTATTACCATAGGAAGTGATCTAGCCATGTCTGTCCGTATGGGAAAACTAGAAAGAAGGTTTTGAGCTAGACTTACGAAATTCGGCACACACAATCTGAGGAAAAATATTAGATTGAAATTTGAAATTGGTTATGATCCNGTGCGCGACGTGAATCTCAATGTCGGCTTTAGCCGACTGTAACATTTTTGCTTGATTTTTTTTTCTACTTTTTATATTTGAAAAATTGAAATTGCAATAAATAAACAGCAATATCAGCAGTTAGCAGCAGCCAAAACTCAATTTGCACAACATGTTATACTGTGCTTCTATGCGTCAAGTCTGGCTTAAACGTTTGGACAACTGAGCCACACAATAACGGATCATAACAAGACAAGCTGATTGCCAACTTCTGAGGCCGATTGAAAAATTATACAAAATTAAATTAAAAATATGTGGAAAAATGAAAACATAAAAAATTTTTTAATTACACCTTTGAATGGAAACAAAAATTTTGTTCGAAAATAAATAAATATAAAAAAATTTGAAAAAATTTACAAATATAAAATAAAAACGCATTTTTTAATTAAAAACACAAATTATGTACATAAAACAAAATACAACTTAAAATCAAATTTGAATCAAATTTGCACTACTGGTTATTAGCCAATATGTGAGTTATTTTTTTTTATTTTATTGCTACAATTAAATTGTTTACTGTTTCTAAATTATATAACATTTAATGCCTTAATTTAATGTAGTTTTTATTGTTTTAATGAAAATAAAGAATTAAATGAATTATTTCTAGCCAAAATAATGCATTTGGAAATACCAAAGCAGCATTGTTAACATATCAAAGCTTTTACGGTTCACAGCTTTAACAGTCGAAATTTCCTTATAAGAAAGCGTAATTAAAAAAATAGTGATGAATATTGAGCTTCATGAAGAATGTAGTAAATTCTGATGACAAATTCATTACAAACTCTCACTGCAATTTCCAAATGCCACAAAAAAAATAATGTAAATGTATTTCATGCGAAAACTCGAAACAAAATGACAGTCAACCTAGACCGGTAAATTAATACAGAACCGAGGTTTCGAATACATGTCACCAATCCCATAGTGAAACCTTTAACAAAGCCTATATTTAGAATGTTTACATCACTCAATTTGGTCATACTTATGTCAATTTAGTTGCAGAATTTCATCGGGTTTCTCGATATATATGCCAAACTTGACCACAATATTCGTGTACCAAATGTAAAAGAAGAAAGGTCTGATCGAAACTATATGTAAACTTTTATGAATAAATACTTCATAAAGTTTTAAACAAATACAAACTTCAATCATCAATGATTGTTTCGAAGAAGCATCACATTTTCATCCAATATACCCCATTTTAGTTTAAAATATTATTTTTTTTTTTTTGAGCACATAATTATGATCAGTCCATTCTGCAATTTCCTAAAATTTAAATGATAACCGTGGGTAATACTGAACATAATCCTCTATCCTCATATACATGTACCAGTTTCTCAATCTTCCTCATTTTTAGTACGCTCATCAAAATAATTTTGTTTAGTTTCAATGATAAATGTGGATAATTCTGCATTAAAGTCTCTATTAGAGCTATATAGGTGTACTCGAGCTACCTCTGATTTTAATTCAATCTGGTCCATTTCTAGAATGATCTAAGATGCCACGGTTGGCTTAATTTCTCAAGTTATTGTGTTCACACACAGTCTGAAATGAAAGAACATTGATTAGAGTGGTTCTATGCGATAAATATCTTGGATAAAATCAATATCTATCTCTTTCTTTCCGTTTAATTCGATTACATATTTGACTTGAATGAATAATCCGACACCAGTCTTCACCACAGATTTAATCTACCCATGTCTGTCAATGTGTCCGTAAAAAATACAAAGCAGGGCTTAATAATGATTTGGCAAATCCAATCATTAGAAATGGAAAAATTACAGATGCATATTTGATTGATCTGATCCATATTTCGTATTCCCTAGTACAATTCATTTCTGAAATAGGGTTTACAAGGCTAATAGAGCTTTATATATTTATTTTGCATTTTACCAATAGTGACAATAAGTGCCTGTTAATCAGAAGAAGCTATGGTATACTGATATGGTTCGATAAGCGGTTTCAAGAAAAATTAGCTACAATAACCAATTAAATTCAGCGAAATTTCATGATGTAATAAATGGTCAATGGATATGATTGGGTGAGAGCAACGTTTTTATCCGTATAGCTATTAAAATTTCAGATGTTGAATTTGATAAATTTTCTGGAAAAATTTNATGAGAGCAACGTTTGTATCCGTATAGCTATTAAAATTTCAGTTGTTGAATTTGATAAATTTTCTGGAAAAATTTGATTGAAACCCCCTATTCGGAATGCATAGGTTGGAGATACCTGAAATTATCATCCAACCTTACCAATTTTCTGATCACTTTATTCATATTTATTTTCAAATTAAAATGTAGTTTCGATGAGCTTGATGAATGATTGTAGCTAATTTTGCTTTAAACCCTTTCAAAGAATCATACCCATTGCTGAATAGCCTTTAATGGAACCACACATTCTGTGGGATCCTTTGATTATCATGCTAACTAGCCTATTTTCGAACACGATTAGATGCTACGACTATCCACCTAATTACAAATTTTATTGTAAAATATTAACATTTATGGCTGGAGTAGAACTAAGACTCCAATTTTGGACAAAAACAAGTACACGATTTACTTGAAATATTGATTGGATCTTAACAAATTTTAAAGTCGATATTTTTCCAAAGAAGATGTGTGCTAAATTTAGTAATTGAAGCTCAAACAGTTCCTNTAAGAATATGTGTGGTAAATTTAGTAATTGAAGCTCAAACAGTTCCTTCTGGTCTGACAGACTGAAGGTTCGAAATGTATAGATTTTTTTTGTTGTGATACGAATCATATCCGGAAACGTTTTCATAGGTATCTGTACCCCTGAGTGTTACAAATGTTAGACTGAAAGTAATATATTATTTCTAAATTTCATTCACGTCGTGTTTAATAATACTGTAACACTTGCCTCATACCCATTCCTAACACTTGAATATATCTTTTGTTCGTAGTGTTAAAATACGATTGGCTCGGCACTGAGAATATCATCTCAATGACGAACTCCTATTGCCTCTCACGATTATTTGCGAGTTCTTTGGCAAAAATGTGGCATAGTGTTAGTTTCGAATTTCCAACCATATTTTGAAGTTGCTTTTGTTGTCGTAAGACCGATGCATACGTCGCCGGATACTTCTGCAGGCTATTACCTTTGAATTTGTTTTGTGGTCATTGTTGAAACTTCGTTTAAAGTTTTGTTGTGAAAAGACCTAAATACAATACATCAATTCAAAACTTGACTATTAGGTATTTTGTAGTCCTAAGCAGTACATTCAATTTGTATTTTTAATTTCTACACCGCGTAACCTGTATATTACGAAAAATTTAATGTTTATTGAAAAGCAATGTTTCCAATCAATCAAATTGGTACTGAATGAAAAAATTGAACTTCACTCAAAGTCATTAAAAATTAGTCTAGATCCGTTTGACCGCTAATTAATGTGACTAAGACAAATTGCTATAAAAATAAAAATTAATTAAAAGCTGCAAGCAAAATGTAAGCATACAAACATTTATATACACATACATATAAGTGGTAAAAAACAAATTCTAAATCAGCTGCCGTCACTTTATCAAACAAGTTGTACTCGTTGAACTTATTCTTTCTAAGCGCACACATCCGCTCAAACAGTGCTGCATAAATTAAATGTACTAAAATTATGACTCGGTATTGTTTTGATATAACACAAAAAAACACAAAAAAAAAAAATAAAATAAAATAAAAGTATCTATTAAAAACAACAATGGAAAACCTATAAAGAGATTAACAATGCAACTGTCCACTTGGATCAATTTGTTGAAATGAATTAAAAAGTCAAATCAGACTTTAGTGTCATAATTCATGTGCCGCATTTGGTGAAAGATTGAAATATGACTTTATGATGGAATTCTCGTACTGAACAATATTAATTAATTAGCGCTTAAGCAAGTAATAAAATGAATTGAATATACAAATAATTAAGAGAACAAATAAAAATAAATTCTAGGACTACTTCAACTGCTCGAGCTGAGTAAGCTTTCATGGGCATGGGCATTCATATATACGAATATATAAATATTCGCAGTCTTATTAGCGGACTTATATTCAGTACAGTTCTAAATTTGTCATGAATGCTTTCAGCAAGATCTGAGAAATAGTGGGTCAAACCCGACTTTATATAGAGTCAATATTCTTATCAAACTATCAAAATATTCAAAGAATATAAGGGGTTTTTTTTTACGATACAACTAGTATTTTTCTCATTTTAGCGAAATCAGTTATCAAATAAATGAAAATGTAATCAAAAATATGAAAAAGGGATTTCGACGGATTTCGATCATTTTAAAGAATATTGCAGCAATAACATAAAATCATCGAAGTACTAAATTTCATTAGCGCAGAATAAAATACCTGTTTAAAGCTAATTTCAAAATCCTAAGTTAATGTCCTATTGGAGTCATCCAAATGTTAAAGACCCATTTTCTACACATTGTCCAGTTTTATGGCAATGACCGAACAATACTTTAATACCACAAATCAATAGCATGAGGTTAAATAGTTGCTTTTTGCTAATTTTCCGGAAATCAATTGGCAGATGGGTATAGAAACGTTGAACACAAAAAAATGACTGCATTTAATATCAATTAGTCACTCATCATTAAGGCCTCCTACTCAAAACTACAGATTAGCTGACGAAATAAAAACCCTCAGATTATCAATCAATTTTGTAAACGATATAAAAGAAAAATATATTAAAAATAAGTTTCCGTGTCGGGTGTCTTAGTGGAGGTATCAAAATGTATTATTGATTCTCCTCATGTCTGAAAATATAATTACAATCGGGATCGGTTACACATTTCTGGAGAGTTTAAAGAAATTGAGTAAACCAGAAGAACTGAATTTCTTATTTCATTATAAACAAGTAAGAAAGTTACAGTCGGCTTTGAACGACAGTATCATACACGTCGTTTCATAATTCTAAAGTACAGAGAAGTGACTTTATGAAAACATTCAGTTTGAAATCATAAAAATTGTTTTCCTAATTCATCAAAATTACTTGGACATTAAAGGTGTGGTGGGGGAACCTCCAATTATCCAATCCGGCCCATTATTGTTACACACATTTACCATTTCTGCGATCGCTCATTAAACTAATTTCTTTCTGTAAACATTTTCTTAACCCTTCTTTTCGGACCATACATGTGTATTGGAGATATCTCTGATTTGCATACAATCATACCCAAATACAATATAAACATTGAGCGCATCTCTGTCCACTCAAACACGAAATATCGTTGAATTAGATTAATGCTTGACGGTGATTTTACTTGAAACCCTCTTTTAGGACCACATTGCCGTATTGAAGGTCCTTCTGATCTTTATCCTTTAAAAATAATTTTAGATACACAAATTGATCGTATTAATGATTACTGAAGTTTTTAATTTAATTGAATTTGATAAATGTTTCTGGGTAAATTTGCGTTAAACCCTCAGGCATCATTCCGTACTTACCCAATTATGCTCACTTTTTGTACACACATTATAAATGTATGACCACTCAATAAAAAATTACATTGAAATCAATTAAAGATACAATTAAAGATCGAATTCAACTTAAAATTCGAGTTTTTAGTCGACTGTCGATTGTTGATTTGAACTGATAATAGGGGCCATGAGTTTTTTTTAGACATCTTGAACATGAAGAATACTACGCAACGGATTATTCTAGAGTAGATTCTTTGCTCGTTAAGTTCTACGGTTGAAAACGTAGCCACTTTGAATAAGTTTAACCAATTGTATAGATCATTCAAAACAACCTCCTATGATGTTTAATTCGAATCAGAACCTTGGTAGTTGCAGAAGGGGTTGTTTGAATTGCGTTAGAATGACCAAGTAGTGCACGATGTTGCAATAATGGTATCTTGGAATAGTTTATCGCAAGCCCTACACCAGTTTGTTATGTCCAATTCAAAAAGTGCGATATTTTCATAAAATGTTTCTGTATTTTATTTATATACTGCTAAAAATAATACAAAGAATTAAATACCTTGAGAATAAGTTATTACTTGACTGTCACTCCCATTCCGGTTTAAAACTTGATTGAACTGGTTATTCAATTATGTTTTGCTAATATCTGTGAACATTTATATATTAGCTACCAGTTCGCAATTATAAACAATTATACTTCAGACAATAATATTGAAAAAAGCAATCTTATTAAGACCGATGCATTTCATAGACTTGCTTGCAGTAATTTTATCGAGTCATTGTTGGATAAAGGCTTTATAGAGTGGATTTTTGTAGGGCTGACCTTGACCACCAAATCAAACGTTACAGAAAAGAACAAATGATAAGTTAAAGTGATCTCTGATATTTTCTATTATATACTGCCACTATAAACAGAAAGACAAATATTGGAACTTGTGCGTATATTAAAAGAAGTGGTCTAATAATAAACTATAGAGAATAGTATTGTAGAGTGAATTTTTTAAATAACCAATCTAAATTATTTAAAAATAAAAACTTAAATATAAATGCTTTCACAAGGAGTGAACAAATTTCACAGGTGAAATAAAAAATAAAATTAAATAATTTTTATTAAATTTAACATTTGTTGGCTAAACAGTGTGGAACAAAACAATAAGAACAACGTGTTCTGACATAAAAAACATAAAAAAATATATTTTTTTAAGATAACAAAGCAGAATAATAAGTATTCAGTTTCATTTATTCAAGTTATTCAGTTTTTTATCAAAACAAAAACCAAAAGAACTCAATATCAGAAATAAGAAGATCCCAAAGAAATACTTTTTGAAGCAGAAAAAACGAAGAACTCTTCAGAGATACATTAAATATGACGAACGTATTATTCATATGCTAATATTTTGTGGACGATCCTTTGTTTTTGTATAACTGAGAATTCAAAGTATCGTATATTGAATGTAGGGAGGCGTATAAGTAGTAGTAGGGGTAAAGAACACGAGGGTCGTTTGGATTTGAAGCTTCCAATCCTCTCGTTAACTGTATTCACCAGCTACCAATTAGATTTAGCTCGGGATATTGGGATGTCCAGATTCTGGTGGAATTTCCATTTTAGAGGTATTGTCCACTCTTCAAACTGAATAATCACACCATCTAGCGTATGCACGTAGAATACCTGTATATCTTTTATCTAATCTAATCTACCTCCAGCTACATGCTTAAAGATATGTCTATATATTTGGTTTGTAACTTTGCAATTTTTGACGCCTAACCCGATTTTTCACTCATTCCATAATATTTAAAGCCATTTTATGTTTATTTAACCGTACCACTTAAATTTGCGCCTTGCCAAAATTGATACGACACCTACAAAATCTTTGAGTCAGCATTGGTATTTCTCGTTCTGATGTTCCATAAAGTTGTCTTGTCACATGCTATCCAAGTACAAATTTGGGTACCTGCCATTTCTCCAATTGGGACTGCACTCTTTAAGGGATTCAATGCCACATTAGTTTTGGTTATTTGTCAAATTCTGTTTTCATAATTTTACAGTTTTCCCACGAACTCAGGCTGTACTTTGCTCGTCGTATTCAGCTACTGAATCTCAGATCAATNGAACAGTTTTCCCACGAACAGGCTGTACTTTGCGCGTCGTATTCAGCTACTGAATCTCAGATCAATTTGGTATTAAATCTTTCGAGTTCTAATTAAATTAAATATTGAATAACCAACCAACCTCGGTCCTATTTTATAGTCCACCTGCTTACTTGTTTTTGTCATTCTCTGTGGGGATGCATTAAGAGTTTCTACTTTGTTTTTGTTTTAGTATATGATATTCTGTTTAATCGAATTTTTCGACAGGAATAGCTTGGTAAAAACATCAAAATATTACAAGAATACCAAATTTCAGGAGCTTCCGATGAAACACTTGTTATTTACTCATTTAAGTAAGAACGCAGATAACACACGTTTGCGAAGTAGCGTAAAATTACAGTCTTATTTCGCATATCGTAGAATAATATTTCAATCACGTAACAAATTGTAAATAATTAAGTTGGGCAGAATGCGTTGCAATAACTGTTGGTATTTAAGCTAATTTCCGTGCATTCAGGAGTAAATTTTCTATAAGTAGTATCCGAAGTTATTGACCGATTTTCCTTAAATTTTGTAATGTTATAGCAATAACCGTAAGATGCTTCCATAGAAAATTGCGGTCACATGCAAGAAAACACTTTGGTTTAACACTTACTACCGTAAAATTGTGAGTAAATGTTCTATGAGCGGCACGCGAAGCAACACACTAGTTTTTCTCNGCCGTAAAATTGTGAGTAAGTGTTCTATGGGCGGCACGCGAAGCAACACACTAGTTTTTCTCGAATTGTATAAAGTTATGGCACTAATTTAAAAATACTTCCTTACCAAATTTCAGTACAGTGTGCTAAAACGCATGACTTTTATGCATATTTCTGGGAAATGGTGTGTAAACGTTATATGGGAGTTAACCGAAGTTAAGAACTGATTTCACCATGGTGATGGTGGTGCGCCTCGCTTCACAGCTTGTACCAAAATTAATGTTTAATGGTATAAGCGATCTTAAATGAAGTATTAATCCTTATTAGAAGTGAAAATTGTGTGTATTCAGGAGAATGTCTCACTGAAATGGCGTTCGCACCATTTCATAAGATTGCCCATTCAGCAAGAGCATGGTAGTGGAATACATGAACGTGGACAATGTTTATTGCGCTATACTCGTAAATTTATGAGAAGGTTTTTAGATCATTTTAACACCTGGCATAACGAGGTCATTTAATGCTGTGAAGCTCAAACGGACATATATATATATACAAAAGCTTTTTCATTTTCAACCAACGATTTTCAAGCATCAATTTCTTGATTTGCTTTACGTGTTTTGTCATCAATTGACGGAGGGGTCGGCCGGAGTGTCCCAAGTCATCAGCACGTTCTCTGCCTTCTTTGAAGTCATTATACCACTTATAAACATTTCTCTGTGACATGGTCGATTCCGCGAAGGCACTCTGCAACATTCGGCACGTTTCCGCAGCCTAAATTTCATTCCACAAACAAAATGTAATGACATTTCTTCGCTCAGCAAAATCAGGCACTGTAAAAATTGCCTTTAAAATCACTTTTATTTTTTAGAAAACAGAAGCGCAACCGTATGACTAATGATGACATTCAATTAAAATATGGCACAGTTGTGACTTGCAGTGTTACCAACATAAAAATGAAACAGTTTGCTCTCGAATCGTTAGCAAGGAAGTATAAATTAAAAATTCTTCTTTACGTCTTGAACACAGTAGTATGTGCTAAATGTAAGTATTTGTCTTAAAACTCTAATGATTGTTTAAATAATTGAGGTGGCATACATTGCAGAGTGAGCTTTTGAAGTTGTAAGATACAATTAAGGTTTAAGCGCCGATGCAACATTCACAGAAACCTATCGTCAGTGCTGCCAAAGTCACATGTTGATGTAGATGTGTTCAATTGACCTATCACTTTTAAAAAAACCATTACTGAGGACTTGCAGTCTATTGGGAATAGCATATCCCTATAAAAGAATACCGATCAGATTTATGTTCCATTTTCAATAACTTCTAAATTTTCTGATGCAGTCGCTAAAGGGATATTGATAAATTTAAAATGAATAAGTTGCCAACGTTGAAAATTTGCTATAGTTTTCCGTCGCAATCCAAATTAAAATAAGGAGAGCGGATTATGCCTGAAAGCCTCCAAGTATTACTTAAGACAATATTGCTTGTTATCTCAAATAGCTCCTCGTAAATAAAACAATTAAAAATAATTTAAATGCCAAAAATGCAAATAAATAATAAGACTGACAGCATGCATAAAAGCAAGGAACAAAAAAAAAAAAGAAAAAAGAAAATGGTAGCTTGAACAACAACTTACTGGCCAACCCGAACGATACCCAAAGCCACAGTAACTCTTAGACCAGCTGACACAAAACTGCATTATTGTGCAATGCACTCGCACNAGTAACTCTTAGACCAGCTGACACAAAACTGCATTATTGTGCAATGCACTCGCACAACAAATATTGTAGACTGAAATCGTTAAAATTGAATTAAAATACACACACTTCCACGTATGCTTGGTTTTAATGCGCAAGAAAAAATTGTAACGAAAACCTGTCGCTCGGCGCAAGCTCACATCTGCGCTGTATGCCCCAAGCCACTCAATGTGAAACATAAAACCATTACCGCCGATTGCAAATCAATTGTTGATAGACACCATAGACCGCAAGACGAATTCATTAAAGCGAATTTATTTTATTACAACAACCATATATGCTATACTTTATTGCACGAAAATATGAGCCAAAAAAAAAA
>JXOS01005032.1:0-38749 GCA_001015075.1 Cirrula hians
CGTTGCTCGCATTTGCTACGGAACCAATGAATGCTGGTGAAATATCCAGGGATAACCGTGAGGAAGCTCGCAGTGCAAATTGAATTGGAGTCATAGTTGCCNAGCTGGTGAAATATCCAGGGATAACCATGAGGAGCCTTGCAGTGCAAATTGAATTGGAGTCATAGTTGCCTATGACATGCGAATCAGCTTGATGGGGGTTGATCAGACTAATGTTGACTCCAACATACTGGGACAGTTAGTTAAGTTGACTTATGATTTCTGAAACCCTTTAAACACGATATTACCGCGACATTCTCCAAATTCGTTGAAAGAAAATAAATAATTTGCAGAGAAGTTTACGAGAATGAGACAAAGTGCTTGTTGAAATGAAGAACTTTTCGTTTTAAGTGGTTAAGAATTTTATGTACCTAGGCTCATGCATATATATATCCACAACAAAATCATTCTCAGATTCAAACCAAGGATTAGTTTTGCTATCAGTTGTGCCTTTAAGCTAACTAAACAATTGAGCAAAAGAACATTCTCTCGTAAAACAAAACCAGCAAATACAAGTCACTCACAATACCCAATTTACTGGTAAGTTGGACGCTTACAAAATCTGATGAGGATATACTGGGCTATCTCCCGAGGATGCGAAATATCCTTACTACGACGTTAGTGAATGGCTCATTTGGTGGAATCACGAGCTGTATAAAATGAACGAGGATATTACAATATGCGAACGAATTAAAATTTACCGTTTATGGTGGCTAGGTCATATTGTTTGTATGGATGAGCAGCTGGTACAAAACTGTTTGATTCCCATCCGAGCGTTGGTACTCTCAGAAGGGAAATGCTAAACCTGTGTTGGAGCGAATAGGTTTTCAATATATTTTAAAGGTTTAAATATGCTTCAACGCTAAGACTCCACAATAAGCGACAAGCTGCAAAGGATGGACTGGCACCACATGATTTCTGAGGCTAAGGCCTGTATTTGGTTGTAACGACGAATATTTTTAATTTTGTTGTAAATCGACAATTATCCTTAATTCATGACAAGAGGGGACAATGTATTACTTTATAACTCCCAACTAATGGACGATTTATTAGATGCTGGGGCTTAGCTTACCGACCATATATCAGATTCTTGCAATTTATTGCCTAAGCAGTACGTTTTGAAAAAAGGAAAAAGCGCGGGGTTTGAAAGTATAGCTGTTGTTTTGGTTACGGTCGTGGACAGTTCTAGTTTATAAGAAGTGCAAAATCATGCATTAGCAAAAAGCAACAAAATATATGAAAAAGTCGATCATAACGATTACGTTATACCCAAGAGATACTCAATGTTGAGGTTCAAAATTTTTTAAATAATTAATTGTTTAATTTAATGTATTATCTTAATATTTCGAGTAAGCATTTTGCATTTAATCTATTTTTGATAAAGAGCCAGACGTTCCCGGAAATACCAGGCTTCAATGTTATGTCTTCAAATGAATCATAAATTCTTAAACGCAGTACTAAAAAACTTTTATGACCCTGAAAAGCTTGTTTCGGGGACTACGCTTATACTTGCCTGTACGCTATCCATATATGGTGAGTTAATTAAATCGGACAAAGAGAACACTCGTTTTTGCAAGTTTCAGCGGAACCCTAGCAGCACAAAGCAAACCCTCATATGTATATAATAGAAGTTTAAAAATAAAACTGATTTTTATAAAACAGGGGTTCAGTCTATGGGCGATATCTGAAGACATGAATTCATTGTTTTCAAATTATCGAATGTCATATTAAAGCCCCAAAAAAATTTGAACCCCATATCAGATACTTCTGATGAAACAAGAAGTCATGTCACACTTTTAAGGCCAATCGCTTTTAAAAGGCGTTTTTGAGGTACACAAAATTATACAAAAGTTTAATCTGTTTACGCCCAGATTATATATAAGATAACAAATTATGCACGTATCTGATCTACTCTCGAACTTGATTTAAATTTTTGCATGCAACACAATACTCTTCCTCAAAAATTGCTGAATTCATCGCATTCACGAATATAACCGTCCCAGGTGAAATGGGAATGGAAAGAAGGATTCGCTCAACGGTCTACATTTTTTTCTTTAAGTTTAATATATCTGTAAGAAATGATCATGTCCATGCCTTAAATACTTCGCATTAGCTTAAACTATCTTTGGTATCTGGGTTTATAATTTCTTGAACATGCCTTAACATACTTCCATTGCAAATACGAGATCGACTGTCCGTTTGTCTGTGACCTCGATAACTTTTGAATTTTTGAAATATATTAATTACAATTTTGTTTCTAAATATATTATGTAAAAAAAAAAAATGACGAGTTCGTAAATGCTCAATATCAGTCCATAATTATGATTACCTGCACTATTCTCCATATATGCCCGATTTCTCGGAAATAAGCAAGCTCCTCATCACATTATATTGAAAGTTCGTAAAAAAGCATTTCTCCGGTACTGCTATAATATTAAACAATTTCAGAAAAATCGATTTATAACTTCGAGTAACTCTCAAAGAACGTTTACTTCAAATTTCACGAAGGTTAGCTTGAATTCCGGATAATTTATTGCATCGTACGAAAATTTGTTACTTAGACATTTTTACGTTATTACCATATTATTCTACGGTATAAGCATAAGAGCTGTATGTTTTTGGAAACTTATCATAGGATTCTTTTCACCGATTTAACATTAATAAATTAATCCCTGTTGTTTCATCGTATATTGGGAATTCTTGTAATATTTTGAGCGTTCATAAATTTAATGTCTTATTAATATGTTGTAGTCGATCGTGACCGATCCTGTTATAACGATATTGCAATTAAAGTACTTAATAGTAAGAAATATTCAAATAAAGTAAAAACGGAATTTTTTAAAAACTAAGAATTAATACCGATTTTCAAAATAAACGGTTATGGACTGATGGGTCTTATGTCGGTAACAAACCGATCATTATACATATATTGATTTTGTATCAAAGATTTGTGCGAAGTACATCAGTCATAGAAATAATCATCTCCAAATATTCGAAAGTTATGTTTAATTCTCTTGGAAGCTATGACAAATATTGATCTCGGGGAGTTAACTTTGTCTAGTTTAAGCTCTATAAACATGAACATGGTCTAAGCTAGTTTTTCTTTTGCAGGAATAGTTTCATTTACAGTTTTATATTCAATTATAAGCAATTTATCTGCTTCTC
The DNA here is from genome assembly GCA_001015075.1 of Cirrula hians. Classification (NCBI taxonomy): domain Eukaryota; kingdom Metazoa; phylum Arthropoda; class Insecta; order Diptera; family Ephydridae; genus Cirrula; species Cirrula hians. The sequence continues at coordinate 3,205 of JXOS01005032.1, forward strand.
ATACAACAGCCAACACGATTTAGCGAACAGACTTCTCACCAATAACCAGTCAAACATATCTCAATGGTACAATAACAAGTGCAGAAAGTGAATAAGCAAAGAATTCCAGTTCACACTGAAGGCTGGTCGTGCTCTTAGAGCTTTTGCAGACAGCCCGCTTAATTTGCAGCAATTATCTGCTACTGTGGATAAGTTGAAAAAGTAAGGATTTACTTTATTATTGATTGAAAAATGTTTATTAATTCATCGTAATCAATTTCTGATACAATGCACTTATGATAATGTTTTTTCCATTCCTCGAAGCATGCCAAAAACTCGTTTCCCGGTATATTCTTTAGAGCGCGCAGCGATTCTCGTTAAATCTCTTCAATAAATTCAAAGCGCTGTCCCGGAGCGGTATTTTGGGTTTGGAAACAAATCAAAAGTCACATGGAGCTGTCTGGGGAAAATGGTGGCTGCGAATCGATATGAGTGGAGTTTTTAGCGAAAAACTCACGAACTTATTCGAGGGAATTCAGCGTTTTTGGCACCAAACGAGATTTGCCTTTTCTAAAGCCCAAATGATCCTTCAAAATTGTTTGAAGTGATCCAATTTTAAAATGCCGTTTGCTCATCAGTCGACGTCGATGTTCGTCTGGAACGTTCCAAGTCATCAACCCGTTCTCTGCCATCTATGAAGGCTTGGTACCACTTAGAAACATGTTTCTGTGATATACTCTATTCATCGAAGGCCCCCTGCAACATTCTGCAGCCGAGATTTCATTCCGCCTACAAAATTTAATAAAAACTTGCTGAACCAATTAAGACATTATAAAAATCGCTCCAATCACTGGTAGTCCTTTAGAAAACAAACGCGTAACCATATGAATAATGCTGACATTCAAATAAAATTTGACATAGATGTCATAGTATTACCAACATAACAATAAAACAGTTTTCTCTCAATTTGTTAGCAAGAAAGATTAATTTAAAAATTCACTTGAGTCTTTGGACACAGTACAAGGTATCTGTTACAACAAATGTCGAGTGTAACTTTTGTGACGCTGACCAAATACTTTCACATGTAGATATGCCCTTCTCCATGGAAGGCAAAAGGATGAGAGAAATTGCAAGCATGGCGATCACGTTTAATGGGAATACATCATGGTTTTCCATGGCATAGTTTATTATATTTGAACAAATTCCATTAAAATGGTGCAGCAACAACAATGAGCGCTACAACATGTGGCAAGGAAGCCAATAAGATGTTCTGCTGTTGCATGGAGAAAGTGTGTACGAGTGTACGAGTGTATGGGTGTGATGCTATGGCTGCTGTGCATTACGTTCGCATAACGTCTGCTGTAAAACGAAATGTTTTCTCATTATCTCAACATTACAATAAAACATTCCGGAATGAATTGCTTCAAGTGTTAAGTAAAAATAGAAAGTGTGGCAAAAAAAAAATGTTCAAAATGAAGATAACTGACATAGTCATAGTTCATAACCGACTACAAAATACCCATCAGTCATTTCATTATTTGAAGAACTTTGCTTTTAGAATTTAATTCACTGGGAATTCTTATATAGGAACATGACAGATATTTTGAATACAAAGACAGTTTTATTTTTATTTTTTTATCAGTAATCACAATTTCAAGTAAAAGGCGATGAATCCATTGGCTACTGTTACAGGTCCCTAATGCTATTCAGTGATTTTCATCAAATTCCAAAACACAATGGAAATATGTTTATTTCTGGCTTTTATCTCCTAATATACACGCTTTTATCTCCTTATAACGGAAAACAGGTACAAGTCCTCTTTAAGGGGCATACAAATATATTAATCGTTTTTACTCAAATGCTGACAGCATAGTGGAGATATCAAAGCACTCCTACAATACCATATTTGAGTAGGTTTCCATCAATACAATGATTTGTATATTTTTATACGATATTAGCGAAATTGAGTGTAAAACGTTTATGGGAGTTACCCAATGTTATTTTATGTTCCCATTTCATTCAAATTCCTGAATTTTATGGTATTGTTAGAATATTGCTGCAGTACTGAATTTTATTTAATTCCAATTATTCCTTTCGCTGTTAGCCCATTTAAGTAACTTCAGGCAGAGGTTTATTGGAGCTACCCAAAATTATCAAACAATATTGGTCAAAGTCGAAAACATTATTACAAAATCAAAACAATGCAGCAATATCAATTTTTGGTAAGTGCAAATGACAAACGGTGACTGTACTTATTTAAGTCAAAATCAGGTGTAAAACTTGTTTAGGAGGTACCCAAAATTATGCACCCCTCATATCATGTAAAAATCAAAACATTACAACAATACCAAATTACAAGAAATTTCGATTAAATAACTGAACATAGTGACGATGAAATTGTTCACCCATTTCGTACAAATTGTAGAATATGTTCAGATGGCATGAAACTGCCTTAATACCAAATCTTAATAACACACGATGAAACACGAAGTGTTTATGACTTTTTCCGTGGAATATTCTACGGAAGGTACTCGGAATTATTGACCGTATTTTGTCTTATTGCAGCATGTTATGATAATGGTCGAAAAATACTTCCAAAGCAAAGGAACATGAGATCAAACATCCAGATTTTAGCTTAATTTCCGTAAAATCGAAAAATTCTGAGATACCCGAATACTATTGGACGTNCAACATGAGATCAAACATGCAGCTTTTAGCTTAATTTCCGTAAAATCGAAAAATTCTGAGATACCCGAATACTATTGGACGTCCTGAGAATGCCCAAATGCCAAATCTCAATAACACGCGAAGAAACACTAAGCGTTTATCACTTTTTTAGTAGAATATTCTTTGAGAGGTACTGGAAATTACAAACCGATTTGGCGCCTTCTCGTATTTGATCTGGATTTTCAAAAATATGAGCAGAAACGGAATTTCATTACTCTTGCTAAACATCTCTCAATTTATCGTATCGGAACTGATAATTTCATGCTTTGCACAAACCTATAATATCCCTAGTCTATGACTGATGGGTATAAAAATGCAACAGCAAGAAATACAATTGGTCGATGGAAGGGAAACGGAAGTGTGCATGTATTGACGTGTGCGTGGATGTGCATGTCCGTCGCATTCTTGGCAATTTACTGTTTACCGCATTGTAACTGCTTAATAGCACACACATTTGCATAACTTGCCCCACACATGTACATAACATCCAAGGCATGCCTGGTTTTGAGTTAATATTTGCTCATGTGCTTTGCGAAGAATGTTTTCAATGGTATTTGTGTTGAACAAATATATTAAGTAGTTTTCGAAAGTTTTTTTTTTTTTTTTTTTTTTTNTAAACTGGCGATATTCCATAACGTCGATGGCGTATATCCATTTTTTTTTTTTTTTTCTTTAATTTTAAAACTACAAATGCCAATTGCATGTGCAATTCGATGCTGATGTAACTTTTGCATTGAGTTTTTTGCAGTCGAACAATGTATTCGGATATTTTGGAATTAAACTTGACCCTTGCTCAACACATTCTTTTGAATATACCAAAATTCGTGTGCGTATGTATATTCGTGGTCTTTTCGACGGGATTTTCTTAAAAATTTTTAATGTCTATTTTTTTCGCCAATACTGGCGAGTTTGGGATTCAAGGTAAGGTGGGAATTCGATGGGGTTACCAATTATGATCCCTCAGTTGTGTCTGTACTTGTGTCAAATATGTTATTTTGGCCATGCGTGACAGTGAAGGGGAAAAGCGATTATTTAATGCAGTAGAAGATCGTTTATCCAGGGTAATGACGGGGATGGGGATGCACAGATGATCGAGAACCAATAATAATCGAATTTGCTTACATATTTGCTTATTCATCATGCGCATGCAATGAAAACTAAAATTTTTGCCTAAATATAATCTATATTTATAAGCCAATCGATTTTTACATATTCACAATATAATCATAAAACTTTATACTTTTATACTTTATGCAAACTTTAATAAAACACCGATTTTACAGATATGTATGTACATCTGTATTGTAGTTGAAACTAATTTTTCTGTAGGCAAAAAAGAATTCAAAATTTTCGATTGTTTCTTCATCNACTAAGAATTCAAAATTTTCGATTGTTTCTTCATCATTTTCTTGCTGACCTCTCATCTAATTTCTCATAATGCTTATTTTTTTGCGTAGTCAGAAATTTCTTATTGAAAATAATGTACTAGAATTTCAATACTGCCACCTCCCTTCACCATAAATCGAACACACGGGTAAAGGAAACCTGGATGGTCGAGGGTTACTGTAAAAGTATTTGTTGAGCCGATCTGCATTTTATTCCAAACCTTTTCGTGTAAAGTATTAGCGCACCTTGTTATACTAATTTCTTGAGGCTTTAACTTATTTGTTTGAGAATGAAATCATTTCAAATTTGGAACATACATTATTTATTCTTTAGTTAGACAAATCATATAGATATTTTTGTCCTAGAAGATTAATATTTCAAATTTTCGACCCCTCAATGTTTGCTCTTATCGAATAATTTCACGACATAGTCTTGGCATTGTATGAATCAATTTCTGCAAAGTTCCTGAACTGACCTGATTCCATATAGGATTGAGGTTTGTAGTACCCATGGCATAATTTTGCATCTCCCATAAGCTTCCTGAATCTCTCAATAATCGTTATAAATTTTGGCTGTATGTTTTGGATAATTATCCTGCTAAAGCTCGAATTCCCGGCTAAAAAGTCTTATCTCAGAGACCATGACATGATCATTTATGATGGCTTTGTACTGGGTTTTGTCGGGATTCATTCCATTTTACAGAGCTCACACATGTTTTCACCGGCAAAACAACCCGAAAAAAATTATAGAACCTCCACTGTGCACGTTCTCTTGTTCGCTGAAATTCGCTTTTCAACGCCTTGTGCCTACAATTTTGATTTATCACTATTTTATAGCCCTCTCTTCTCTTTTGTTTATGTCAAAAGGGTTTTTTTCATCGGAATTCTGCCATCCAAGCCAGCAGTATAAGGCGTCGTTTAACCGTACGCAGGGTAATAAGATTTCATCGTAGCTCTCAGGTGACGATTTTGCTTGCTAGTTGTAACCGTTATATGATCTTCAGGTTTTGATGTTGCTCTCGGCCATCCACTCCGATTTGGATTAACAAATATTTCCTTGTCCACGATTCTTTTTGAAATTTTCACTTCCTTTGCGATTGTTCGATGACTTTTATTCAGTCTGTGTAGGGCAAAAATTTGGTGATTAGTTTCAATTTAAATCTTTTCAGTTTGCGATATATTATTTTCGAGCAATACAATAGAGCGTAGGTCTTCACTGCAACGTTATATCTGGGTTGTTATTTGCGCATTACAGCGTTATTTGAATTTTTAGGAATACTTAAGCTTTCCTTAATTCAAGAATCCAACTACCTGCTGCTACCACTCGTATTTTAAAAAATCCACACTAATTCTATGCCGAAAAAGGAAATTTCCAAAATTACCCTTTTCACCAAAGTGGCGATTTGTTTTTTTTTTGTTATCTTGTTATTAGGTCTTTGCATTGCGATGAATGAAAAAAAAACATTTTCAAGACGCTTACAGGAGAGTAATAAATTAATTACGTAATTTTGTAGTGGTGAAAAGTCCGAAAGCTTTTTTTTTTGGTTTCCCATGAACATTCTGCTGTATTGAACATTGATTACTTTGCTGCCACTCACAAGTAATCTTCATATTTAGCCTGCTACACAATTCGAAGGAGTATCGGAAACCATCGAAGAAGTGTCGGGAAATCCATTGAAATGTATATGTATGTATGTGATCAGCATTGCTTTATCAATCGTTAAGACTATGTTCATCTGTTAATGTGTTGATTAATGAACTATTTTTTCACAACGTTCCATTGAAATTTGAATTCGAAAGAGCTATTCTCACCAATACAGCGAACCTCATTCTGATATGGGTACAGCAACAATTAAAACTCGAGATTAGTACAACTTTTTGTAACCGAAATATACGCATTTATTATAATAAAGATATTTTACTTGCTTATTTTATTTCTCTTGCGTGGAGATATTTCTGAATGGCATCTTATATTTGACTGTACCCAATATAATTCAACTCTATTTCGTCTTTCATCATCGACTAAAAAGGTGTTCCTCGAAGTGTTAAGGTGGGTTTTGGAAATATCGCTCAAAGCAATGTTCTGTGCATACGGCACTTATTCGGAGTTGGATATTCCATCTTTTGCTCAAAATGTTTAACAAGGATTGTCTATTAGATGTCCCTAGCGGCATACATTTTCATGTTACCGCCAATTCGTTTAAAGTGCTACACGTCGATTTTTGAAACACTAAAAATTCAACAGCTATCTCGCTATGACTTCAAGACATATTACAGATACCATTTTCTTAGCGACGTTCCCTTCAATTGATGACTAAACTAGTCGATGACTGATCGGACACTGCATATTTTCGAATTCATTTCTAAATGCACTCGCGATGTAATAGAAGTCTGCGGGTTGTTATATATAAGGTTATACACAAAGTAATGAATCGTGTAGCGCATTTACTCACTCGGAATCAATTTATATAAATCATTCTTATATACATTGACTTTAATTAAATATATTTGTGGTCTTTCCTAGTTATATTGACTTATTCAGACGAACTGAGAATGTTTCAAAATGTGGTGATATACCAGCTACGCCTTTATACAAAAATCTCCCAGCAAGTGGCCGCCATAAAAGAACAGGCTATTGCTCTTATTTAATCGAAGACCCTACCAAATGTCGAAGTATTCAAAAGAATGTGACTTTTTAGGTAAACGATATAGTAATAGCGAATTCTGGCATTAATATTAATATGGTAAATGTCTTTATATATAATAAAATCTGACTCAACATGCTAGGTAACAATTCTGTAGACATTTTTGGGAGTTACCATAGTACTTTTCATTTCCATATACTCCAACGGGCAAAATTTAAGAATAATAACTGACGAAAGAAGATCATATTCAGGGTTCAAAAGGCATAATCTGCAAATGTCATTTTTTCTTTTGTAGTTGATGCGATATGAAGTGAACATTTTTAATAAAAGTAGATGAGTATTTTAACTTCAAAAATCANGAGAAGATCATATTCAGGGTTCATAATGGCATAATCTGCAAATGTCACGTATATTCCTTCTTTTGTAGTTTTATGCGATATATAGTGAACATTATTAATTAAAGTAGATGAGTATTTTAACTTCAAAAATCATGTTAATAGAGTAATGAATAATACGGAGAATTTGCTGGAATGAAAAACTTCAAATTCGAAGTGGTTAAGCACTCAGTCTACCTAGGCTCCAAAGTTAACATCAACAACGACAACAACCTGGAAGTCAAACGAAAGTTTATTCCTGCATTCAGATGCGCATTCCTCTTTTGGAAAACAAAAATCCATTCACTAAAGTCGCGCATAACGCCAGTGCAGCAAAACAGGGCTGAAAAGTGCATGTTTGAAAATCTGATGAGCACATATTGGGCGTTTTCGGTAGGAAACTCCTTTGCCAATGCCGAATAGCGTAATTGGTTTGACCATGAACTGTGTTAAGTCGTTTCCGTTGTGGATATCTCACAACAAATTAAAGTTCAGTGGCCACTTAAGGGAGCTGGATTGAATTACGTATAACCAGCTCATACTGTACGCAACTGATCCCAAACGGCAAATCATCAGAAAGACTTGCTTCGCATAGTTGTTGCGGTCAACACATGCACCAGATTTTATTGGCCAGTTACATAGATAAAGAAGTATATTGTACAAGTGATACCGTACAATATCATTTAATCACATTTTAATCGAAATTGGTGTATACCAGTGAAACGCAATAACGTAGTTTGAATCACTGTTGCTCTTAGGAATAAAACCCTTGAGCAACGGAAAACTTCGGGTAGCACTGAATTTTATCCTGTTCCACCCACTTAAAGTACTCCAAATGATAATATCATGTTGAATCCGAAATGATGAAAGGATATTTTGACTTTTGTATTTTATTTGTCATAATAGTGCATTTTACTTTCACATAATGGGCTTGGCTCAAAATTTTAGCTCATGTTGTTCAGTTGGGCTTAGTTACATATTTTTTGCTACTTTATACGCATTTGTAGAACTATTGGCATGTAATATTTAATTACCACCAAGTAGTTATACTATAGGTGTCCAAAGAATGGTCGAATCAAACCGACTTACAATTTTCCTACACAAAATTAAGTGACTCTGTCTCAATGCATTTTCTCTAGATTGTAAGCTTATCAAGCTCACAAAACAGCCCTTCAATTCCCGAATCTGCTTATTACACACGTCGCCAATGAAATAGGCAAAAGGCATATTCGTTTTTTTCTAGAGATCGAAGGCTTACCAAAATAATTACCGATATGATCAGTATCATAGCAGGAATTTATCTGCCCATGTATGTCCAGTCGTAACAAAAACTATAAAGAAGCACATGAGCTAGATTGAGGGAATTGGGGTTAAAAATTTTTTGGCAAAAATATAAGATTGAATATCGTTAAGATTTTTCAGCAGCGAAAACAAAGCAGTGATGAGGGATGACAGTTAAACTGTGTGGTTAACGATGTATTAGCATCACAAAAGCTAAAAAAATTGCACCCATGTTTGGAGGTATCATTAGCGGAATCCAAAACCTTTCATGACAAATTGTTTGAACGAATGCAAACTCGCATTGATCAAAGAGAATACTTTGAAAACCAAAGAAGCCATGTTCGTACGCTTCAACTGCTACTTTAGNTTTTGAAAACCAAAGAAGCCATTTTAATTTAAAATTTTTTGTAATTACTTGCTTTTCCCAAATAAAAGTGGTACCCTTCGGAAACAGTCTTTTTCACAGGCCTATTTTCAGTACTTTTTAGAGCTAATATGTGTATGATGTGTAAGGGGTGTCTGAACAAATAACGTCACAAAACACTCCGTTTNCAAATTGTTTGAACGAATGCAAACTCGCATTGATCAAAGAGAATACTTTGAAAACCAAAGAAGCCATGTTCGTACGCTTCAACTGCTACTTTAGAAATTCTCATACCAGTTCCAAGTTGATGTTTGAGGAATGAATTAAATTTTTTTACTTCTTGATACTGTTTGTGCGTAGTATCTTGTAGTGCTGCACGTTGCACGATAATTTGCGTTTTAATTAAGGAGTCCCTTCACAGAAAATTTCACATTAACACGTATGCAAATAAATCTGCATACACACACATACACACAGCCACGCATACTGCAATGCATATGCAGCGCTCGTAGAGGAGCCATCCAATGGCGCCGATGTGCAAACGCTTTTTTATAGCTAATCCGCCATCCTACGCCATTTACGCGAGTTAATTCAGCTAGTCGAGCAAAATGGGAGCATAATAAATATATCAGTTCATATAAAACTGTCGCTGATGGTTGCTTTTACGCAATTTTCTTTTTGAATGCACACTGGCACTGACGTATAAACTGCGCCGATTAATTGGCAAGAGTATATTGTTTTCGTCAGACGTTTCTTACACCCAGAAGGAATGATCGGAGATGAACCAAAATATGCGAGTATGATCAGCGCTACTATTCAAAATCAATATAGCCGTGTCCATGGGCCCGTTTCCTAGCGGGGAAAATATGAATAAAGCAGTGAGCTTCACACATTTAAGTACTGAGATATGTTGCAATAATATTGGATTGAGATTGAGCTCTGAACAGACTTGTATATATATATACATTTCCCAATTTCACAGTTTACTTGCAAATTACCGTTAAATATCAATTAAATTGAAAACAAAATTGATAAATGATTATTATGTGCTGGTCTAGAAATGGGTATATTTGGATGAGAATTGAGTGGAATTCCAGTACTCCAGAGGTTTTAAGCACCCTACTCTAATTAAATTGAAACATTTCTGGAAAGGAATTTTATGCGCGCGTCTAATCAAAATTGTCGGAGTATTTACAGTATCACTATGTAGTCTAAAAAAGGACTACAATAATCAGAATTGAGATGAAATATTATTATCATGTACTTAGAACATAGCGAGAGTAATTGGGGACATGAACATCGAATCTGCGCTCTCAATCCGATGTTGTAGCAAATGGGGATTTCTTTCAAATTAGCTATAAACATCTAATGAATTTAAAGCGATTTCATTATTGAGAGGAAATAAATATTTCAAAGGTTTGATATGCAGAAGTGGGTGGATAAAGTTTGGGGACGGACAACCAATCCTGTTCACGAGTCGATTTGTAAAGAAAAGAAACGGGTTAAGCTGATTACTTTTTTAATGGTGTTCTTTTAGATTTTTGGCCATTTTGCAGGATCCGTCAAGAACTGGGAAGATAAGAAGTATTAAGTAATGCTCGGATTTTCTAATTTAAACTGAATTAAAGAGATGGTGACAATAGCGCAAGGAACTCCAAGTGTATTTCAGAAAGGCTTGAGTGGAAACCATGCTGGTGTGAACCCAGAAATTTTTTTTAACAATTACTAGCAACGCTCAAAAAATAACTTTCGCTTCAAGAATGCCTTCATTTGATTATTATGAATAACTTTGATTCCGTATTGTACTTACCGATAGCAATATATATTACTAATAGGGCTTAAGCCCCAATGAACCTAAAACCCAATCTGTTGCGAAGAAAAGAGAGGAAGTGCCTCAGTTAATGAAAGCAAGGCAAAATATTTTCGGTCAGAATTCAAATATTCAAGTGTAGAAGCAACCGTTCACTTGAGGTTTGAGGTTTTAGTGTAAGAAAACCCCAGTAAGATAGTTAAATTCTTATTCTCTTAGGCTTCGCTTTGAAAAAAAAGTTGTTTCTACTTTGTTCAATAAATAAAACGCACTATTGTGGGATCATCAAATTAAGAACTTTTTTCTTACACGCATTGATTATATTTTGGTTCTAGCCGATAATGAAATTGCATTCAATTTGGTTAATATTTCTGATTAAATTATGTTATCACTTTGTATCGTTTGAGCTAGGTGTATTGGAGATATGGATCATTATCATTTTTGTACACACATTCTTCGTATTTCTATATACTCAATATTTAATTTTCTTTTAAATTAACAGTATTTTATGGCTAATTTGGCCAAGAACTCTATTTTTGTTCTTATCACATTGGTGTACATACAGGTCCCTGGGAATTGTATCCAGCTATGACCATTCCCCCGATAAGATGCTTTCGTTGTTTGCCAAATTACGAAATTATACTGCATTATCAACTCTGTGCAGTAGCGCTAAGGCCCCAATTTTGAGTAAAGAGGCGTACAGGAGTTGCCCGCAATATTAACTACATCTTTATAAAATGTTTGCTTCGATCTAAAATTTTTCCTTAGAATATGTGGGCCAAGTTACGAAAATCTGCCATAAGCTCTTCGTTTCAGTTGTTGCTTAGTGTCGGATGGACTGATTGGCAGGCCTTGATCAATTTCTGTGGTGCTGCCTATCAAATCGGTATGTGTTTGGGTGATCACTCGTACTGTGTGTCATAAACGTGTGACGAAAAGTAATAAACGCTTTGCCCATTTCATTGGCGATTCCAACAGCCAGGAAACAAATATCGTACTAGTCTTGAAAGCAGGTGTAACGGGCTCTAAAACCAATTCAGTAACACTCACCTGTCGAAAGAAACCATAAAATAGGTTATGAGTATGCGCTTGGTGTGTTCAGTAGGAAATACCTAAGGCAATTAGCGAATGGGACATCCTGATTCATTAGAAGCCGTTTTTTGCAACACTTTCTAAATTATTTTTTGAATTATTTCACTTGCCGGGCATATGAGCTTCCAATTTGGGATATCACGATTGTCTTGCAGGATCGAATTGCACAGAATCTTATAATGGCGGANATGAGCCTCCAATTTGGGATATCACGATTGTCTTGCTCGATCGAATTGCACAGAATCTTATAATGGCGGAATAATTAAAGTGGAATGTAGAAACGAGCCACATGGTGGTATATAGGTATGTCTCAGGAAGGATTTTTCAATAGGGTATGGTTATGTCCCTTCCAAAAATAAAACTGGCAGGCTTCCCAGACCTTAAACAGGGGGGACGGAATGCGGCTCAATGAATGATCAGCTCGTAAGTCGCCGCATACGTCGACGTTGCGACTTGTGCCCAGCGGTACCAGGTATATATATAATTTATACTTGCATAGAGTGTTTGTGTCAATGGTACCGTCCCGGTAATTGGTGAGGTACCCTATTGGCTGCAACATGGTGGTTGTGGTAGCATAAATCACTAGGGCTCATAACAAATCCATGCTACGTGTCCCTTCTGCGTACATGTTGCACACTAGATGATAGTAAGGGTGCTTACTTGGGGTGTAAGTGTGTCACTCACACTCAAATTGTACCCCACAACTGATTTAATGCCTGGTATATGGGCAGTTCCTGGTATGACTGCGCAGAGAAAATATATTGCCTATAACTTTGCCCGCGTTGTTCTTCTTTCAGCTGCTGCCCTTATAGTGCATCNTCTATAACTTTGCCCACGTTGATCTTCTTTCAGCTGCTGCCCTTATAGTGCATCATTTAACCGATCGTCTAATGTTTGAATTGAATGAAACCAACCAGAAATCCTTAAACTGGTCATGGCTGAGAACAAAAAGATGAACGATATTGTGTATTTAATATTTTAAGAGTCTGGGATGAGTACGACTTGTAAGTAATGCGACACCTTTGCACAAAAACATATTCCAAGTGGTGCTTTCCTGTGCTGTTGGACACCAGCAGTCAATCGGTACGAGCCGAGCAGTGCCAAACACACGCTAGGGGCCACTTGAATAAATTCACAAAATGTTGAAAATAAAACTGCCATAGCAGGCAGACAATTGCATTGCTGCAGCAGCACACACTTCCGCAAAAGTAACACGACCATTGCCCTGCTAATATGCCCCGCCTGCATATGTACTCACACTGCCAGAAAACACAGAAGCGGAAAATAGCTTGTGTGTGTGTGTGTGTGTGTGTGTGTGTGCATTACATTTATTTGCAATTTCGTACAATTCATATTAACGGCAACAAAAGTGAGGGGCCATAAAATGAATTGCAAATAAAATTGCACCTACAATGCCAAAACCATTAAGAGAACAAAAGGCACAAAATAGCAGAAGGCAACGCGGAAATGAAACGACCGATTTGCTCAGTTGCTGCAATCATAAAAACTATAGTAAAGCACAACATCGAAAATAAAATAGCAAGGAATTGATGAACTGCTTCTGATTGCTATTGGCTCTGGCCATAAACATGAATATAAAAATAATTTCGTTTATGTCATGGCACCAAATAAAATCACAACATGCTACGACCAGCATACGATGGTGTTGTTGGTGTGCTTATGAGTTTGTGCTCTGATTTCAACTGTATTCTCATTGCCATTCAGTTGCACTCGGCAATTGCAAAGCAATTAAAACTTGCACAAATTTTTGTATTTCACAACTCAACAAATGCATTACAGTTATGCGAAGGCAGTTAGTATTATAATAAATTTGATTGATTGATCAAATCCGGTGTAGTACAAAGTTCCAGTAACAGTCGCTAAAACCTTTGGCGTTTATCCTCCCACCAAAGAAATGGGGAGTAAAAGTTCTGTAGCAAGTATCAGTCGCTATTCCATGATTTTTCAGTTTTAACACATATCGCCAATGAAATTGGCTAAGTGTATATCGTTTTTGGTTACCTGTCCCTCATTGAACTTGAACCCAATCCGACCAATATTTCNCCTGTCCCTTATTGAACTTGAACCCAATCCGACCAATATTTCGGGTACCTACAGTACACGTTAGTATTCCAAATTGAAGCCTTGCGGTTTCTGCAGCCTTAAGAGTTGATATTTTGCAATGACATTAATTTTTATCATAGCATATCGTGTTACAAAAATGGGCATGACTGCATGAAAATTGAGTGCTCCTAGTACACCGTTATGGTACGAAAAGAGGGTTTTGAGCAAAATGAGCCACAATCATCAAGTAAAGTCAACGAAGTTCCATTTTTGAGTAATTATAAATACGAATTATAGGTGTACCGAAAATGGGAAAGTTTGGATCAGAGGTACCTCCAGTACACCTAGGTCATGCGAAAAGAAGGGTTTCAGCAAATTTATCCCGCAACATTTATGAAATTCTACAAAATTTTATAATTGAGTGATCAGAACTATTATTAATGCTTATACCAAAAATCACGATGATTGCAGAAAATCAAAGATACCTCCAGTACACCTTTGTCGTCCGAAAAGACGGTTTTAAGCATATTTTGCCCGAAAAAATAAATGAAATTCAACGAAATTTTATTATTGAGTGATAATAATTTTTTTTTGGATGAAAATCCGCGATATATCCAACTTCATCATTGTGGCTACTCTGGACTTAACAAATTGCAAGCAACGTGTATCTCAAATTGACCTACTTTCTACTTTCAGCACCCAAAAACATTGCAGTTTCACAAAAAGATGAAAGATACAATGTCGGTACAACTCGACCACAAAACAACCCATCAGTCATTCAAATTTTTCATTTTCATTTTGTTTCATTGATATCATGGAACTTCATACGCCTAAATGTATTTTATCAAAATCCATCTATATTTGCATCAAAATTTTATAGATTTAAGGGAAACATTCCTTGGCACCATATTCGTGAAATCCCGCAAATGTTGGAACTCACATTTTTGTCTTTATTAAAAACGCATGTAACCATATATTGTCAACTGAACTCAACCCAAATTTAATGCAATGATTCCGTCTTGGTTATGTGTAATAAGGTTATTTTAGGAATATCAACAAACATTGGTAACTTTCATTCAATATTAATCATTTTTACATGTTAAGCAGTCCGACTGGAGGTACCTGGTACGAAAACTGCGCCGATTAAGGCCACAACTACTTAAAACTCGATTTCACATGCCGAAAACAGAAACTTTGGTTTTAAATAGTATATTTGGGACTATGAAAATTATGAACCGATCACAGTTATTTTTCTAAAATTCTATTAAGGTATACAATTAAAAGTATTGATAAGAAATGGCGTGGCTAAGAACACTTTGGGAGCAAATATTATGAAGTTTGGTTTATGGGCGGTACCCAAACGATTTGACCTATTCACAAACTCGACCTTATTCTTACAAAATACACCAAACTCAAAATTTGTATCTATATATCTCCACAACTTCTAAAAACATTATAATTATGCATTAGACACTTTGCCCAAATTCATAATACCCTCAGCCTTTGATGTTCTATAATATAAATATATCAGATACCTGCAGAGCTGTTCCAAATCCCCAACAACTTTTTACTAAAGGAATTTGAGGTTCTTTAACTGATTTGTAAGAACTAAGTGAAACAAACGAATTGGAGTCTAATGTTTCCGGGAAAGGACTGGACATGAGTCCAACACAAGTGTTTTAAATTCTCAGGCGAAAATAGAATCCTTTTACTCTCAATTAAACTATAAAACGAAATATAATAGTAAGTTAAGTATTATTAAAAAGGCTGTATGACTGATTGTAGTCGGTTGCGGTCGACTAACCGTCGAATGATATTCCTGCTTTTTGAACACTCAGTCAATGTAATTGGTAAATTCGATCAAGACATGACCGATCGTCTTTTCATAAACCAAAACTGAGAAGGAATGCTTCACCGGGACTTACTTAATTTACCAAACAAATTCTATGTACAATCGTATGATTGAGGTTGGAATTTGGTCCAAAGCCGAGCAATCAATAGGAAACTGCATTACACAAAATATGGGGACATTGCTGCGTTTACGTTTATAATCTTCTTTATAATGTCTCTATAATGTAGATAATTAATGCATATAAGAATTTTTCGAAAATGATCCGAAATTGAATGAAATCAATAGGCATTCAGTAGAACTGTGTGAGTTTATAACAATATTATGTATAAAATATTTAAATATTATATATAAAAAAAATTAAAAATATTACAATCGGCTTAGGTAGACACTGGGATACATCTGGCTCCGAATAAATTTAAAATAATTTTTCTGCTCAAATTTGTACAGAGCTCTCTTTACGGTATAGCTATATTGGAGGTATCTATCGGAGTTTAGTCTAATCATGTGCAATTTTCACACACATTAATCACAATTTGATGAATTTTTCTGGTCAAAATAGCTTTAAAATCCTCTTGTCGGACCACATAGCTGTACTGGCCTCTAATTTTCGGCAAATCTTGCTCAATTTACATACACAATGATCATAATTATGATAACTTAATAGTAAAATTGTTTGAATTCGAGTAAAAATCCTTAAAACCCACTTTTCATAATACATAGTTGTACTGGGGATACCTTTGAATTTCATTCATTCTTGCCCATTTTTGGTAAACTGATTGAATATGTTTATGTTAACTCAATTCAGAAATTTTATTAAATGCACGACTATTTTGAGGCCCTAATAACGAAATTACATTGGAAAATATAATGTGTTTCGGCTGAAGTAGAATAAAGGCTCCAACTTTGAGTAAAGCTATGTTCTGGAGATTCCCGAAATATTGGACGGATCTTAACCAATTTTCGATCTGAAAGTTTTCCATAGGATGTCTGTCTTGAATTTTCTAAGCAATTCTTTCTTTCTATTTTTGCTTATGGACGGGTGGATGCACGAGCATAGCTATATCAATGCCTGCGGTGATGCTGGTAACATCTATATATATGTTAACAGGTCCTCGATCACTCATGCTGCGTAGGTGATATATCTGCCATTCAATCTAACTTGCATGAAATCAAGAGTAAACGAGGGGTATAACAAGTACAAAAGTTGTAGTCGGCTTAGGAATTGAGGTACACGTCACTTTCAATACGTTTCGTATAATCGTTCTGTCCGGACAACGTCTCTGAGTTTCATCGAATCCTTTTCAGTTATAGTACGCACATTGATCGTTATTATGATGATTCAATTATACAATTTCATTGAACTTGATTAATTGTCTTAAATCCTCTTTGCGTTCCACGACTATTACAAGTTTCTTGTTCTATGCAGAGCTAAATACAACAAATATATAGTGAATAATGGGGATGGAAACATTGGGAATCCAAAATGAATAATTCTGGGAAGGAAGACCGGCATCCGGGTATAAGTAAGGTTACCATTTGCTTGGTTTGCTGTCATGACACTAGAATTGCGAACGTTGAGCTTAGTTTTATTAAAACCAACAACGCAGCTTCACTGATTACCACCACATACCTTGCTCTGCCCTTTCTTAAACTTTCTATTCAGAGTGGCTTTCAGATGGAATTGCTTGATAATGATAATATAGTACCTATATACATATATTCATATTTATGTATAAATTATTCAAGTACTTTCTGCAAAAGCACTCGGCTTCGCGTACAAAGTTAAAAGTCCTGTCAAACATAATGAGACTTCATGCCACATTAAGCAAGAAAGCGCACAGTAACCTTATTGCCATTAAACAAGTTCTAATCGAAAAATAAACAAATCCTCCAGGTGCACCCACTAGCTTACAGTCTAATCGTATGCATGTATATGAAGGACGTGGTTAGCTTTTTGAGGGTGCAAGCTGGCAGGGCAGCAAGCACACACATGACAGGAGCATGTGTCAGCATCTTTTGTATTTTTGCATATAATGTGAGCAACGTAAATATGGGTTGGTATTAGTGTTAGTGGGACTATGCTAACAAGCAGCTGATATGATTGTCTGTATGTATGGCATTACAATGCCCTCGCTAATTCGCTCGTCTGTGGAGCATGCAGCCAGCTAAATTCATGCAACAAACTTTGTGCGGCAACATTATGTGGCACTTTGCTCTTCGCAGTATGATGAGCTATTCTAGTCTCTTTAGTGCCTTTAAGGTGATTTCAGATAAGATAGAAAACTATGTAGGCACAGCGTGCAAACTACATGTGTACTAGAATGTTAATAAATAAAGCCAAAAACAGCTGCAGGTGGGATTAATTAAAAAAAAAAAAATGATAAAATTATACATTAAAATCTGCAGGATTATTTGGAAAACTGCCTAGAAAGGATTTCCAAATCAAAGAATGTCATTTCGCATGGGCAACTACGCGCAATACAATTAACTGAAAGTTCATACGACTAGATATATTCAACAGCTATCCCATAAAATAGATATTTTAGGGGGGTTGCCATTTAGAGAATTCCAGGGACGCAAACATTACAATGTCAACAATAAATGTAGGCATTTACAATTCAAACAAGCTAAACTGTTAAATTCCGCATTCCGCCATCTTAGGTATCATAAGCAAATAAATGTATTTACCGGGAAACTAGAAATTATAATTCCATTCAAATATTGTCCTAATACAATAGAGACTATGTATTAAGTTGCCTTGAATCGAATGTTCTTATATTCGGAGGAAAAAAGCTATGGTTCCTAACATAAGCATACATAGGTCCATTTTGATCATATTTCATAATGCTATAGTGCCGACTGACTATTGACGATAACAATTCAATTAGAAATTTATGGTTTTTTTTTGCCTCTGCGGTGAACACAGCTCTATGACGTTTTCGAAATGTAGGAGCTATTAAAGTGAGCGTTTTATAAATGCGATAAGTGATCTACGTCTAGTTAAAAATATTGATCACTTCTTATAACAAGATAGAAATAAGGGGTGGGTCAAAACCGACAACATACTACTGTGATCAAAAAGTAGATTGCATTTTTAATTTTCACTTCCTTTCGAAAGATTCGATAGCAAACTAGTTTCATTTTTATGTTGTTAGTTCTGACAATGACATCTCTCCCAAATTTTATGCGAATGTCATCATTAGTCATATGGATTTGATCCTGTATTCTAAACGATTTAAAGTGTTTTTGGCGATTTTAACAATGTCTGATATTGCTGAGCAAAGTAGTGGCATTAAATTTTGTGTTCGGAATGAAATTTTGTGTATAATGTTGCAGAGGGCCTTTCGCGAATCGATTATGTCACAGAAAAATGTTTATAAGTGGTATAAAGACTTCAAAGAAAGCAGAGAAGGTGTTTATGACTTGTAACGTGCTAGACGACCATTATCGCCAACTCATGAGCAACACGTAATGAAAATCAAGGTATTGGTGCTTGAAAATCGTCGCTTCACAATAATGTACCTTGTCGATATAGTTGGCATTACAATTGTATCAGTTCAAACAATTTTGAAGCATAATTCGAGCCGTAGAAAAGTCAAACCTCGCTTGATGCCAAAAACAAGTATAAATTTGAGAACCTATAATATTATCGACGATCAAGTTAAAAATGCGCGGGAAAGATGTGTCTGATACTTTTTAATGCCTGACAAGCTCTTAACAGCTGAATTCCTCTTTGGTTCCACCANACGGGGAAAGATGTGAACTTGTCTGATACTTTTTAATGCCTGACAAGCCCTTAACAGCTGAATTCCTCTTTGGTTCCACCACGTTCAAAATTCCGGCCGGCCCTAATTGAATGTTAATAGTTAATTGTTTATGAATATCAATGTTTGCTGATGCTTATGAGACACGCTTAAAATAAATTTCAGCATATATATTGCAGTTGGTCCCACAGTGATACATGTATTTTCAAAATTGGTCGAATTGGCTTTTTCTTTACAAGATTTAACAAAATGTTCATATCCATCGGTTTGTGTAAATTATTTAATAATTAGAATTTCGGACTATGTGTTGCTTGGAAACATGCATATAATCGAAGAATAAGGCTAAATACCGATGCCCATCAGCCCGCACGTCCGCGTATCCGTTTGACTATCAGCACTATAACTTGAGTAATTGTTTGTCATAGAATAATGAAATTCAGGTGAGGACTGTTTATAAAAAGTAAGAACGATTTCGTGAACGGTCAACATCGGTAAATTGTTTCAGGTACCTCCCTTATATTCAACGATAATAATCTAAAAAGCCATTTTTTTAACCAGATTGCACTGAAATTTGGTTGATCCCATAACATTATACAATTTGATGATGCTCAGTCAATTTATTTGGATACCTCTCATAGAACGTTTATCCCGATCTGACAGAAATAAGCATAATAGTTGCATTGTCCTGAAATTTGACATGGAATCATATTTACGTTGTTGTCATAATGAGCGAAATCCGTTTTATGGATACTTCCTATAGGCGTAATACGGAAATTTGGTATTATCGTAATTTCATGATACTTTTATCAATTTAATGTAATGTAAACGGTCTTGACCGACTATAACATATATTTTGTTATACATGTAACAAATGAAATTGGCAAAGATTGCAAGTTTACGATACGTGAAGGACGAGTATTCTATGTGAAAATATTTTAAAGACATTTGAATATACTTCAGAATAAACCCATATTTCAGGAGCCTCTTATACACCTACATACTTAAAAATACGTCCTTAGAGATATCGGAGCTGAAGGTGTTGATATTTTTCAATAAAATTTCGCAAATAAAGGTACCTCTATATATATAAAAAAAAAAACTGGCCATGTTTAAATGAAAAGNTGTACCTCTATATATATAAAAAAAAAACTGGCCATGTTTAAATGAAAAGCAGAGGTGTCTCTAACACACCTATGTGGTCTGAAAATCGGGTTTTTCATAAAATATGACATAATTTTAAATCCAATGGACTTTTTTTACTTATTTCGAATACATATTATCATTGCGTTTTTTAAAAAAGGTGCAAGATGGGATAAAAATTGAGGGTACCTCCAAGGGTTCTTATCAAATTATGCCCTAATCGTATTTGAAATTCAGAATTGCATTATTGCGTGCACATAAATATGGCCAGTATGTTTGGATTTTCATGAAAGATACCTTCAATACATTTATCGGGTTTTTGGAAAGGTGGCAGGTGAGGTTAGGTTAACAAAATTCAAGACTGCGGAAGAAAAAGAAAGTTAGTAGCGTGATCCATCAAATATCGTTGTTATGCTGGCGAGATCTTTGCTCATGTAAGCATTTGAACATTTAGAATAGCTATAGCTGCATCAGCTCCCACGCTTCGGCTGCATTTATTGGTGAATACCTTACATACTTGAAATTGAAAATGCGCTGAAAGTAAATTTTTTTTTTTTTTAATTGTCTGCGGTGAATGTTGTGGTTGAACGTGTTTTGAAATAAAATAAAGCATGAGCATCACACTAATTGTGAGTAGGGCAGTACGTGATACTGCAAAAATTATGAGTTGTTTGCCCATTTGTGTTCACAAGTATTTACAATAAAATTCTAAAAAATATTCAAACACATAAATAGACCAAATACAAACCTAAAACAAACGAGTATAAATATGGTAAATATTCGCCAACAGCAATTTACTGGAGCACATAATGGCAGCAGTAAGAGTAGATGCACAACACCGTGCTACAAATTATGTGGAGCCTGCTCAATAGGCAGCATTGCGATGAGATGAGTCACCCATTCATTTTATAAAAACGAGAAAATTGTGCAGCAATATCAAATTCCAGTTAATTCCGATAAGGTGAGTCATTGAAGTTAAACTTCGGGCAAAACTAGTTTTAGATGAATACGATTTCAATCAAATTTAGGAATGTTCTGAACACAAAATCCTAATTTCATTAGCATGCCATGCAACACCTAGCCTTTGTGCCAATTTCCGTGAAATCGGCAATAAACGGTCGATGAGAGGTATTTGCAAATTGGAATCCATCCTGCTCAAAATTTTTAATGTCATAAGAATGATCCGAAAATAGGTCAATACCAAATTCCAGTACAATGCGATGGAACGCATGATTTTTAAGCTATCAGTGAAATCGGGAGAAAATGTTCTGTGTGAGGTACCTGAAACTGTCAACCGATTTTGTGNAAACGCATGATTTTTATGCTATCAGTGAAATCGGGAGAAAACGTTGAGGTACCTGAAACTGTCAACCGATTTTGTGGAATGTCATGATCATGGCCCAATTATGATTTCATATAAAATTTCACTAGGATGCGGTGGAACACATGGTTTTTATGTTCAGTTCCGTGAAATCAAAAGTAATGATCCCAAGGCAGGTCCTCGAAGTTATTCCTTGATTTTGCTGAAATTTGATAATGCCATGACAATGATCCACGCATACGTACATACTTAATTTCGATTTACTGATTTCCGATACTATGGAGCAATTGGTGGCACACCTAATCATCATCTGAACCAGTAATGTCTTAAATCAATGTCAATGGAAAATCGCAGTTTCATTGAGTTTTGATGTTATTTGTGGGTTGATTAGCATAAAACTCTCTTCTGTAAAGGCATTAAGTGGCTAGCTCTGCATATTATCCTGTACCTTTCTTTTCAAGCACCCAAATTTATTAAATCAGCGTCATCTTGAGTTAAACATTTTATACCGAAATATTGGTTGTATTGTCATTTTTCGACGTCAACCTTTGGTGCCATAGACGCACTGAGGCAACTTTTATATATTATCTTATCACATCCGTTTTTGAACATTCATGCGTTATGTCAATACCATCTCAATTACTTGATTTTTGACGATTATCTGACGTCAAACAATGATTTCGGAATACAAAGATGTGCGACCGAAAAATTGGTCGGACCATGTTTGAACTTATATCTTTAATTTATTCGTAGATGATGTGTGTTTGTAAGTAAACCTCAACACGTTCTCTCAAGGTTTTCAATAGTGATGGGCGGAATCATTGGTGGACAGACATCGTTAGATAAATTCCTGTGATGGTATATATTGTGGTAGGTGTCAGAGTTATTTGTTCTGTATGTTAGCAACGAATGGACAAAAACAGTATACTGCCATTAAATTTAAGACTATCCTTGACCTATTGATTGTGTTCATGTTAAAAAGATGCACCGATAATATAAATTTGAACATAATTATGAACTTTCCATGCATTTTATTCATCTTTGTTGGTGGATTACATAAAACCATTTATTCGAACCACATAGGTGTACCAGGGTTATCTCTGAGTTTAGAACACACATTGAAAATAATTATGATAACTCAATAATAAAATTAATGAGCTTGATTAATGTTTCCAGCCAAATTTGCGTTAGTACCTCTTTTCGAAATAGGTCTACTGCAGGTACAACTGCATTTCATCAAACCTTGCACATTTTTGGTACACTTATTGACTATATTTATGTCCATTAAATTCAGAAATTTCATAATATTTAAATGAAAACTGCGGGCACTAAAACCTTTATTAGAACCATATAGATGTACTACAGGTACTTCTGATTTTTATGGATTCACGACTTTTTTTGGAACATACATAGATATTATGAATATCCACCTAATTACGTAATTGCATTGCAAAATACCAACTTTTACGGCTCCAGTAGAGTTATAACCCCAATTTTGTGTGCAGAGGTGTTCTGAAGGTACCCGAAATATTGATCGAATCTTCGCCAAATTCAAGCTACGACCCAACCTCTTTCGTTAGAATATTTATGCCGAAATTCATTAGTCTAGCTGAATTCCTTCTTTCTAGTTTTTGCTTCCAGATGGACGGACATGGCTGAGATCAATTCCTGTGGTGATGCTGATCATATCCTTATACAAACACCAATTTCATTAGTGACGTGTATAAAAAACATCAAAATATAGCAGAAATGAAAAATTTTAGTAAATCCCGATGGAACAACTGACCATTCGGAATATGGGGTACATCAAAAATTACTCGATTGAGAATGTTAACGAAAAACTATAAAGAAACGCCCAAATACAACATTTTTTTGAGCATGTGATGGAACAGCTGGCTGTAAACGTATTTCCGTCATAGTAAAGTCACTATAAGAGACACCCTCAGTTAAAGCTCAATATTCCACGAGAATATTATATTATTGACCCTAGAATGATTCGATACGACTAAGCGACTGGCTTCTGTGCTTATTTCTATGAAATCAGGAGAAAATATGATTTGGAAGTTATACGAAGTTACATTCCGATTTTGCTGAAATTTTCGCAAGGTTTGTTTTTAACCCGATTTTCCTTCATGCAAATCGGCATTAACGCAAATTCATGTAAATACCGAACTTCAATTGCGTGTCATGCAAAATGAAGCGGTTTTGAATATTTCAATGAAATTGGAAATAAAAAATCTGTGTGAGTTAACTTAAGTTTTTGAGGGATTTGAATTTTGGGGATATGATGAAAATGTTCAAACAATACAAAAGTACAAATTGTCAAGGAAACCTCAGCTAATTATTTAAAAATCGAACTAAATTGCGTTCACGAACTAGACTAGGAAAAACGCTCATTTTTACTTTTTTCAATTCTATAAAAGTTTCTCCAAGATATGTATATATTGTCCAGTCGGGAAATAGCATTTCTAACATTTTTTTGTAGAAACCCATAACACCATACGCCTGATGGTAACGATTATAAATATGATCGAATGAAATTCAATATTGCCACCCATGCGTTAAGTATAACGAGTGATGAAAAAAATCATTACGAAATTTGACAAAAGTTGATCGAACTATAACCGGAAGATTCATATTACCGTCGCAAGTGTTCAAAACTTATGTTCGACTTAAATTAAGAGATAACACCACTACACCGCTCGTGTCAAATACTTGGCTTTATTAGGAGTAACCCATAAATGCAATAGTCATTTCTATGTCCGAATCAAAATCCATAGAGTTACCTTTACCAAACTGCGACCAAACACGACTTGAAACAAAATCGATATAATGATGTACACTTGGTCAACATCGAATACATAATACCTATCAGCCATTCAATTTATAAATGCATCAAAATATTACAACAATACGTAAGGACAGGAACTTCCTAATTCAAATCAGGGATAAAACCCCTATGAGACGTACCTCAATTTTTTAGACTGATTTAACTTATATCAAAGAATAATATGACAATAACCCACAATCATGTAAGTATTAAATGTGAGAAGCATTCGCTGAAATACCCGGCTTTAAAGCTAACTTTCGCGGAAACGGGAGCAATTGTCTAATGTAAGGTATCCGAAGTTATAGACCGATTTTGGTCAAAATTGTACAATTTTATTGGAAAGGCTTAACTATTCATGCCAAATTTCAGTAAAATGCGATAAAGCACTTGGCCTTTATGCTTATTTCATTGAAATCGGTAGTCGTTCATGAACTTGACCGTACTTTTTACAGAATATGTTCAAATCTTTGCTATAAATACGCTTTTAAGGCACATAAAGTTGAAAATGATTAGTTGTATGCATTTCAGAAACCCATTTCCATGAAACATTCCGTCAAGGACCCATCTGTCCTCAACAAAAAAGTTGAAGATCACATTTGGAACATTGTTTCGAACCGATCAATATTTAGTGGTCTATCGTGAATGGCATGAAATAGGAAACACCACTTATTAAAGTCGCTAAAATGTTGAAAATACGATTATATCTTCATCATCTTGCGAAGATAAGTTTTAGAGTACTCCAGTATATACACCGACCACGTAATACCCATCAGTCATTCATATCGGATGAAACAAATTGCAAAATGAAAATGTGGAATAAAACGTCGACGGACGAACGGACAGGCGGACGGGCGAGCGGGCGAGCTTGCGAGCGGGCGGACGCACGGACGAGTGGGTGGACGGAGGGACCGGCGCACAGAGGGGCATTTTTATTTAACCGTATTTTCGTGTCCTATTTATGTGTTGCCAAGAAACATATTGTCGGAAATGTTTATTCCCATGCATTACATACTTAGTACAAACCCACAATCCCTCAGTCAATGATTGATGGGAAAAAAAGCTAAATACCGATGTCCATGCGAACGATAACTTGAGTAATTTTTTACCTAGAGTTATGAAATACGAACATGAATATATTTTATAAAACAACAGACCTAGTGCGCAAACGGTACAAATCTGAGCATCGCATAGGTAGTGTCTTTCCGATTTCACGGAAACAGGCAGGTTTAGCATTGTGATGATATATGGAAGCATTTTTTGGTCATTGCCACGACTTTGTCAAATTTCAGTTAATTTGGTGGTGCATACATACAACGTTTATCCTCGATTTCACGGAAATAACAGACAGGTAATTCATTGCAAGCTGCTGAACATGTAAGCATATTGGGTCATGGCTACGAGATGAGTAAATTTTAAGTCGGTCCATAAATTTGGGTACATCCCATAGAATATTTACTTCTAATTTCTTGGCAATAAGCATAAAAGTCAAAGAATTTCAAATAGCCTTAAAATTTTGTGTGGAACCTTTTAGGTCATTTGGGTTTTATTGTCTAATTGCAGTAAAATCAGTTCATAACTTCGGGTACCTCCCTTAGAGTGATTTCTATCTATTTCAGGCATAGCATAAAAGCCAAATTTTTTAGGTTTTTGTAATTTTTAATTTTTTTAATTTTTAATTCTTAGCAAGCTACTGAAATTGGGTTAAACATCACAAAATACCCAGATTCCTGTCAAAGGTTGTTTAACCGACGTTTGACTGTAATGATTT
The DNA here is from genome assembly GCA_001015075.1 of Cirrula hians. NCBI lineage: Eukaryota > Metazoa > Arthropoda > Insecta > Diptera > Ephydridae > Cirrula > Cirrula hians. The sequence continues at coordinate 29,601 of JXOS01005032.1, forward strand.
AACTCAGGGGATGTTTTTGGGAATTTCGTATGATTGCATAGGATGAATGACTCATGAATAATATGTAATCGGTTTTGACCGATTATTACGTTGATCTGGTTTTATTTTTATAAAGTTTGCAGTTCAAAATTTGCATGCACTTATGGGATGAATAAAGTAAAATGCTGTTTGATACCGAGAACACCTATTTGGTCAAAAGTTCCGCCAAACTGCCTAATATCAACCCATATACGTCGGATACCCGGTAGTTGCACTAATAATGATTGGAATAAATTCAGGGGTGGCACTTGTACACCTCGTTGGTCAAAATATAAGAAATAAATGGTGATACACACAAAAGTTAATGAACTGCAATCGTAATGATATTCAGTTTTGAAATTTCGAAATTGTTAAACATTGCTATGTTTAATTCAATGTTTAAACACAGTGCAGCAGCACAGACTTCGCCAGTTGCTACTACATTAGTTGGGGCACTGCGGCGTTGGTCGTGCGGTGTAGGTCCACAAAAACAAATTTATTTTATTATCATTTAACCATAGATGCGTATGAGAGTATGCGTAAGTAAGTAAAATACGTTCAGGGCACTTGCTTGCAATACTGATAACTGCAACAGCAACCGATACTGTGTCCGTGGGACGTGTGCGTCCATTGGTGTGTGCCGCTGCAGACATGCTCTGTGCAAGGAAACGCTGCATTTTAACACACAAGAACAACAACTCACGCAAAATAATAACAAAACATATGCAATATTTATTTGCACAAACATAAGAACATGGCATAATTGCTGCCATATGTTTTGCTAAAGCTTTAGTTGGCTAGCTCCGCTGCGAGCTGCGGTCCAGCACGTTGAACTCGCAATCATAACTGTTTGCCGACCGGGCAGAGCTGCAGGCGTGTGCTGGGTCTTTTGTTGCTACAAGGACCACAAGCGAATGTCCTTTAATCGTTGCGATTGCGAGCAACAGAGGGAACGTAGGAAGCAAATACAACGACACCAAAAATATGGACCAAGAATAATAAAATACAAATAATGCTGCATGGTCATATTGTAAAACGATTCTTAAACGTATGTGCTCTAGTTACATGCACACAAGGCATTGTTATGTGAGTACTTAAGACAAATTACGTAATTTATATGTTTTGCATACAGACACGGACAACGATACAATTAAGAGGATAAACAGCACACAATCCAGCAGCTGCAGCACTGCTGGCTGACCTACGCCGCATTTCCCATATGAGCGCAGAGAATAGCGAATGCATCGGCATTCTCGTATTTAACGCGAGTCACAGAATCATTATCTATTTAGAATCGGCTGTAGTGGTACTTAACTAAGTGTTAGTCCCAACGTTCCACTTGAGTAATCTCCAAAAGAAATCAATTTAACCTTGGTTAAACCCATCAGTCAATTGACTGGTGGTATAATGGGTCTGAGTAAAATGTGTAATGCAAAGAAACAATCGTTTCTGACTATATGTTTCTTGCAGATATATTCATAGAATCAAAAAGATAATTCGATTGAGCGTTGTCCGTCAGTCTGTCTAGCACCTCGATAATTGGACTAGTTTTTGAGATAGATTAATGAAATATGGATTTTTGAGTAGAACACATCACTCAATAAGTTCCAAGCCTGACATATATATATAATCTCGTAAATGAACCATAAATAAGAATAAAAATTAATAGGAACAGAATATAGCAGCAATATGAACAAACATTTTCAGAGCTTTAGCAGAGCCGTACCAATGTAGTTTGGGTGATTGCGGGATCACGCGCCTTAAGATATAATTGCTATCGATTATAGGTTTCTTGGAGAAAGATTCATAGAACCGAACAAGAATTTGACTGCGTTTTACCCATCAGTTATTCAATTCATAGAACCATGAAAATATTAAAAAAATATCAAATTTCAGAAAATATCGGTACAATTTGATGAAACAGTTACATTTTATGCTTATTTTCATGAAACCGGGAGTAATCTGTATTATGATTTACCAAAAGTTATGTACTGATTTGACCGATTCACGAACATCAAATTAGTTCAAAAGCTAGGTTTTTTGTGGCATTCTACTTAAATTTGATGTTCGACCATTATTGGAACATTGATATATCATTGTAAAAATTGGACATAATCGGTCAATAATTTTGGGTACATCCCACTGGCCATTTACTCCCGATTTTATGGAAGTTACTTAACGCTTAAACGTGTGTTATTTCATCGTTTGCTAATGCAGCTGTTTACTTATATATTTTTACGTTATTGCCATAATATTTTACGATATAAGCGAAATTAGTTCATAATTTTTGATCCCTCTCATAGACAGTTTATCCCAAATTTGATGATACTGTTAAATGAATGCTTGATGTCTATTATGCGGTTTTGATCGACTATTAATTAAATAAAAGATGCTACATGACCTGTCAACCAATAAAAAAAATGATAAAATTTTAATACAGTTGTAGAGTGGAGATAGGCCATATGTACTGTATCGCATTACAGTTGGAAGCCGTTACGAATAATTCTTTTAAACTCAACTTTATCGTTGTATGTGTGAAAACTGTATTATGTAGACATATAGATGGCAACATTATGATAAAATCCATATTATTTTTTGAGACTACCATCTATCAAACGACGCCTGTCAATATTTCAGCTGATTCTGACATTAATTAAAAAAGTAAACAGCATATACACTGAAGCAGCTTTTGATATTTAAAAAAAATGGATTCAAAAAAATTTCGTGTGTTGATTTATCATTGCTTTTTGATGTGAAAAAATACCGTCACAGCAAAAACTTGGCTTGATAAATGTTATCCAGACTCTGCCCCATCGAAAGCAACAGTTGAACGATGGTTTTCTGAATTTAAACGTGGTCGTACGAGCACCGATGATGCTAAACGCTCTGAACGGCCGAATGAGGCTGTTACACCAGAAAATATCGAAAAAGTCCTCAAAATTGTGAGAAGTGATCGCAAAATGAAACTGCTTGAAATAGCTGATATCTTAAAGATATCAGAAGGCAGTGCGTTCACTATAATACACGAACATTTGGGTATGAAAACATTATTTTCGAAACCGGACCGAAAACAACAACATGTTGATGATTTGGAGCGCTGTTTGGAGCTGTTTAACCGGAATAAAAAGGATTTTTCCATACGGTATGTCACAATGGACGAAACTTGGATCCACCATTTCACGGCCGAGTCAAATCGGCGGTCAGCTGAGTGGAAAGAAGCCGATGAAAGCCGAGCAAAGCTGCCAAACACGCAACAGTCGGCTGGCAAGGTCAGCCGTCTGTATTTAGGGATGCACATGGCATAATTTTCGTGGACTACCTTGAAAAAGGAAAAAGAATCAATAGCGAATAATATATTAATGGTGGGTTTGAGTGAAGAAATCGCAAAAAAACGTCCTCAAATGCAGAAGAAAAAAGTCCTGTTTCTCCAAGACAATGCACCGTGTCACAAGTCACTTGTAACGATGGCCAAATTGCATGAATTACTCTTCGAATTGCTTCCGCATCCCCCATATTCTACAGATGTGGCCCCCAGTGACTATTACCTCTTCAAAAATGTCAAGCAAATGCTCCGTGGAAAAAAATTCAAGTCAAATGAAGAAGTTATCGCCGAAACTGAAGTGTATTTTGAGGACCTTGATAAATCATACTATAAAAAAGGTATTGAAATGCTAGAAAACCGTTGGGATGATTGTATCGCCCTAAAAGGAAACTATCTTGATGAATAAAGTTGATTTTTGCACTTAAATTTGACCGTTCGAAAAAAGCGAAGTGATTCCAATTTTCCATCTGCATTTTTAGAGACCATAGTTACGTTAGACTAACAACACGTGAACGTGAGACAATTATTCTGTCATAATACTTAATACACATACAAATAAATAAAGTACTATGTGGAAAAAAGTTTTCAGATGTTGAAAAAGCCAAATCATCATATATCAAAAAAAAAAAAAAAAAAAGTAGCAAATCATTGGAATCCAGAACAATACGATACTGAAAGACGAGGTGATTCAAAAAATAAACTTTTGAAGCGCGAAACTCAAAGAATTTTCCAAAACGCTTGAAACACAGTGCTTTATTCGATTCATCTTTTTTCTACAATAACAACAAAAGTCGCCAAATCCACTGTTTGGACTTTACTTATTGATGCACCGATAATCTGACCAGAATACTTAAGTATCATAAAGATGCCAGGTTTAATTTCGCTAAGCAAAATGTGCTAACAAGTTGATCGTAGTCATTGTATTCAGCCTGCTCTATGGTATATAGGTGTATTGGAGCTGCAGGTGGTTTCAGCAAAATGAAGTGCAGCAATTCCTCTAAGGTGCTCCAATGTACTCTATTTCGAATTTCGAATCAGATTCTTTGAATCATATTTCAACGTAATAATGCTTATAAACACTCTAATAAAAATACTATGCAATGGCTTCAAATTCATAATAATGTGTTTCTGGAATGGCCAGTAAGCACAACTAAACTTTGCCTTATATAAAATCTTTCGGGTATATTAAGAAGAAAATTTTCTGAAGATCAGCAACCCAGTTGCTGAATCAAATTTTTCAGCCTTGGGAAGGTGTGGAAGAAAATATAATAAGGGGCGTAGTTGATTATATAGAAACCCGAATTTTTTTAGTGTTTTCAGCATAACGGAGGCAGAACTCATTACTAATCATTTTTATACACGTCGCCAATGGATTTGGCGTAGCGTATATTTGGGGCCTATTATGCGAACCGTACGACGACCGCGCTGCTCGTTTGCTTACGTCAACTCCATTTGGTTTTCTGCAAAACGCGTGAATCATTTGATATTCGAAACCATTCAAAATTGGTTTTGTGCACAAAATATATCAGTTGTGTATTGAGAAGTAAAAAATATATTCTTTTTGTTTAAATGAAAATTTGATTATTTCAATTAAAATGAAACCTGAAATATAGTAATAGTATATAATAAATAAAATAATGCTTTATTGGATATATATCAGATTATGTATTGAAGGAAATATGTGCAGAAAATGAGAACGACAGACATATTTGGCAAAAATTGTGTTCAGAGTGAATTAAAATAGAATTCATAGAGAATTTAATTTTTTACTAGGTCCTGCCCAAAATTACTTTCCTGGAAAAATCGTTTTGCCGTTTTAGAATTATTTCTAATTTTTATAATTATTAATTATTTCTATATTATTATAATTCTAATTAATTGCGTTCTCCATAAGATATTCTTAACTTAGCTAAAATATGGATAATATTCAGTACTATTGTATATTTGTCATATAAAAGTATGTATGACATTATTAAAATGTAATTAAAATTTGGTACTCTCAATTTTCTTGCGCAAGGAGTTTTGTATTTCAACAAACGGTCTTTCGCCGCTGGACTTTGTTCGCGTTTGGACAATACACTAGAAACAGCAAGGCGCCTGGTTTTCATAATACCAAGTACCATCTTCGGAAACAGGAAACGATCGTATATTTTGCATAATAGCCCCCTTTGTTTTGCAGGTACATTTTTAACACCCAGAACGAGTGATCGGACGCCTATCATAATGTAAAACTATATGATCACCATCGCCATAGGAATTCATCTCTCCATTTCCGTTCATCCGTCTCTCCGTCTGTTCGTCCTCCCACCAAATTAGCAAAATCCAGCGCAAGTTCTTTCAAGTTTTTGCTTACAGACCGAACTTGCGCTGGATTTAGCTAATTTGGCACACATTTCCTATGAAAAAATTTTCAAAAATCAAAGTTTGAATTTGGTTAAGCTGCGAAAAATTTTTCGGTTACAATCTTTACATCTATTTACTCAAAATTGGAGCCATAGGGCTGCTACAGCCGTAAGAGTACGTATTTTGCAATATAATTTCATAATAAGATACCAGCGGTACCTATGGTTCTAATAGAGACTTTAATGCAGCATCACCACAGTTATCATTTAAATTTTACAAAATTACAGTGTTGAGCGAACATAATTACGGTAATTGTGTGTACCAAAAATGAGCATGTTTGAATGAAAATCAGAGGTAACTGCAGTACTCCTATATGGTCCGAATAGAGGTTTAATTGCAGAATTACCCAAAGTTAACATTTAAATTTCATTAAGTGCCAGAATTGAGTGAATATAAATATAGTCAATGTATATGTTTAGCAAAAATGAGGAAGATTGGTTGAAATTCAGAGCTACCTCTAACTTTGCCAGAAAAATTAATCAAATTCAAGGAAATTTTATTATTGATTTATCATAATTACGATCAATATATGTACCAAGAATTGACTTGATTGAATGAAACTTAGAGATTCCTCCAATGCGCTAATGTCGCCCAGAAAGAGGACTCTGAGCAAATTTGAACAGAAAAATTATTCTACATGTTTTGGAAGCAACGTTAAATTCCCTTCTTGTTTAAGATACCTTAATAAATAATATATAATATTACATAAGAAAAGTGAAAAAAAACAGTGCCAAGTCGTCAATCATCGTTAAGAAATCCACCTTTTTTTCAATTAATTAAAATAAGTATAACAAGAAGAATATAAAAACCTCAATTCGCATACAAAGGTATGTTGAGGTTAGGTTTACAGTTTATTTGCGCCTTCACATTCTTACTGGTAAAGTTAATATCATTATCAAGTATTTGATGCATATTGATGCATTACAGCTACTTCTGAACTCAGATATAGCCTCTTTTTGGGTTATACCAATATCATCTTAATGAAGTGTTTTAATTCAGCAACCTGCATACATATTTGTGGTGTATGGGATGTAAAGAACCTATTTTGGTGCACAAAAGGGTAGTGGAAGTACACCGCATCGAAACCATGGAAAAACTGCGATCGATGATTTTTCCATTAAGGCTGTATGCCAATATTGGTAAATTCAGCACAACAAGTTCTCTCTAGATTTTGTTGACAGCCAGCTGTTCGTCACTATTTAGAATTCTGTGGGGGTGGTGATCATATGGGTATACATAATGTTATTGTTACGAACTTATGAGCAATGACACTATACACTTGTCAATAAATTGGCAATAACGAAAATATTGTCTACTCCGTACTTACTTAGATTCCAGCTATGTCGCTGTGACTTTTGATAATGGAAATTTAAAGTATACTTGTAAGTCATAACCGATATTCAACTATAGATCTCTTCTATGGTACTTTTAATTCAATTTTATGCTGAAATTAAAATAGAATCAAAATTTTTGTTGCTTTGTTTATTTGGTTTTTGGGTTTTCTTGGGTTTTTTTTTTGTGTGATTTTACAAAGTGTTCCAAATTATGATTAATTGTTCTGAAATTCGTATCATCAACGATTTGAATTTCAACTTAACCTTGCAAAATACTTACAACAATACACATAATCGTATAGCTAATTAATATTAAATTATACAAAGATCGGGTTTTTTTTTTAAGGCCTCATATTTATATATAATTTCTTTTTTTTGGCCCAGGGCAACTTGTTTAGATCCGATTGCTGTTTGTCAAAGTGGAATTCCACTATTAAAGTACAAATGTTTTTTGTGATTTTTTGGGTTTTCGGGTTTTCTGTTATATTATATGAATGTTTATATAAAACTATTACAAGATATCGAATTCAAACTGCTCTGAACCGGCCTCAAACAAAATGTCTAAATATGAGCGAGACTTGCTGTGATGTAGCACCTTAAGTCTAATCGCGGGCATGATTTTGCTGTTTGAATATGAGCGTATTACCAAAACGCCTGCAAGAATCCTCAGAAGATGAATCCTCAGAAGATGAATCATCGGCAGTGCTGCTGGAATCGTCATCAGTATCATCATCCGCACTTTCAGTCACAGCAACAACACTTTTGCCCTTAGCTTTGCCAAAGCCACCATTTTCCTTGACATGAATATTTTTACAGGCGCCTATTGCTTTTCCACCTGGCGTGATTTGGTTTTGTTGCTTTTTATTCTGATTGAGTAGTCCAAAGCTTTTGAGTAGTTCGCAGACATGATCTAATTTTCCATCGGGTGTTGAATCATTTGAACCTACACCATACTCCTCTTCATTCGCTTCTTTTGTTGGCTGTTTTTGTGGACCATCTGGTTGCATCTTACAACTCGAACCGGCAACTGCCTCATCCACAGATATTAAACTCGATGTCTCAGCAGCAGCTGGTTCAAATATTTTTTTGGCTTTTGTTGACGGTAATGCGTGATTGTTTACTTCCTGTTTCCAAGTAGGATCTTGGCTTTGTAAAATTCTGTTAATATCGACAGCCTTGTTGGCATAGTTAATGTAGATCCTGAACTTCAGCTCGTTGAATGGCTTGCCGAACCGCATGTACTGCTTAACAACGCTTCTCACAAGCGATTCGCGCAAATTGGCATCCGTTACGGTACAGCAAATACCAGCGACTGCTATATGACAAGCGCTGGGTGGCAGGAAGAAGCCATCCGTCTGGCAACTGCATATAATGGCAATTAAAACATGCGTCAAGCTAACTGGTGCCCTCGCTAGAACACTCAAATCACGTGCGATGAATGACAAAGCCTCCTTTGTGAATACTGCACCAGCCAGCGGCGTAAAAATGAATTCGTTATTTTGCACAAGCAATGGAACAACTTGACAGTACTTGTAGACTGCCACCAGACTGGCCTGCTTGAATGTTAGCCGCAGTACATTTCCCTCAAGTCGTGGCGGCTCTCTTGGTGGCTTTGTGAAAAGGTATGTCGATATGTAGATCTTGAACTTTTTCGTCTTCTTAGCTCCAGTGGTAGTGTTATCATCAGATTTGAACATCACTTTCCAAGTGCAATCCTTGCGACTTTTTTTGATGTTCTTAATTTCAGCGGAAAAATTAAAAATCACTTGTTCAGCAAATTGGCGACTTCGTGAGGGCTGATCTAACGATTGCTCGCTAACGAAATCGGGGCAAATATGTATGAAAGTATTAAACAGTTCCATGAAATTTAGATCCTTTCGTTTTACGGCCGCCATCTGGTGAAGAAAACATAAATACGATAAGTCGGAAAATAAAAACAAGTAAGAGTGTTACCATCGGCTTCGGCCGACAGTAAGATGCACATCGCTTCCAATTGTATAAGCACGGAGTAGTCATAACACGAAATGGGTCAGCTTGAAACCCGAAAAACAATTTTATAACTAAAAAAAAAA
>JXOS01005126.1:0-22673 GCA_001015075.1 Cirrula hians
GTGTCCCGACTCCTATAGACTCTGGTTAACACGATAGGTGTTCTTAAAAACTAAAGCATGGTGTGTAAGGAAATCTGTTTTTTCTGTATCTTCTTCGGCCATCAAAATTTGGTGATGATTGCGAAGTTTATTGTACTAAAATACTGACCCCTTCCTAGTTTTTCAAAAATAGTATCCATATTTGGTATTGAATATTCATCAGAGACAATTATTTGTTTTAATCGGCTATGATTTAAAATTAGATATTTTGTAAGCCTGAACCATATTTTTTTTTCGAATTACTTATTTGGAAAACAGTATTAACATATCCTTTTTCATATTATTCCTTGTCTCCATTTGATTTCTTTTGTCTATTCTGTACTTTGGCGGTAAGCGATGTATTTTTGGTTTAATGGGTTGTTCAGTTGTAGTGTTTATTTTATGTACAATTGAATTTGTAGTCGCTTAACTATCGCCGTAGAAAAAATTTGTATATTTTTCCAATAAGCTATCGATTATTATACTTTGTTCTTCATTTAGATCTTTTATTTGGTGAGACTCAACTTCATTTACTTCGAGTATGTTGCATTTCTAAACTTTTGATACGAAAGGTATATTTTACCATTATTCAATATAATAACAAATGAACATTTGATTTTATCCAACCGATTCCAAATAATAAATCATAAAATTTGTTCAATTCCATTGCTAATCACTTTTTAATAATTTTGTGGAGATTTAAATTCCAATTGGCAACTTGTCGCTCCAGTTTTATTTGGAAGTTTTGTTTCACGTTCAATAGTAGTAATGACTCCGGAATTTTCTTCTAATTCATGAATGCCAGAGACAGTTTTTTCATCTTGTAGAGCTATATAGTTTTTAAATTCTAAATTTAAACCTAAATAAATATTTTTTCTAACGAGACTAGTATCAATATTTGTTCTCGATGACATTAACATTGGTTGTATCTACTACACCAACATGCAGTGGTTACTGACAATTGATCAGTATTCTTGATGGGATTTTGGTATTTGATTACCTATTATTGTTATATTGTTTTTTTTCGTGATCAATTATGATACGATTTTCTTTTTGCCGGTCTATTATTTTGTCTACTGTAAGAAGAATTATTATAATCTGATACTTTTTATGTTTTCTTCTATTTAAGAAATCGTTTTGTGGGCTGTTATTATAGAAATTATTATATTTGTTATGAGAATTTGAATTTCTTTGCTTTCTTATAATACGTTGCATATTTAAATTCCCATGATCCTGACCTTTGTTTAAATGTATTAAAATTATTCTGATGTATGATAGATTTGTTTCTACATGATGGTGTATGCTAGTGTTCTTGATAAAATATCCCTCACTAAATATCAAAACTTACATATTCCGTTATATCCTCTCCTATTTTTTTTACCTTTAAGTCATTAATACTACTTACTGTTAAGCCCATTATCACCTTTGTTATTGCTATCTGGTACTTTCTTGGTTTGTAGTGGATTTGTAGTTTTTCCTTACATATGTTCCAGGTACTGGGTCGGTCTCAGTAAGAATTTTAATTTTCCTAGAATTTTAATTTTTTAAATGCACTGGCCATTACCGATGATCGTAGGGGCGATGGTAATTATCCGAATTTTCTTCAACTGGTGAGATGTGTAGTATCGCCTTCTCCCTTCTGATTCTCCAAAACTCAGATTTTTGTTGTTGCTGATTTTGTAGAATGGTCGTTAATGCCATGAAGCATTGCTCCATCATTCTCTGTCCGCTTTGCGTCACCTTATTATATTAATGTGTTTATATATGTAAACGATTATATTAATTTGACAATATGCTTATTGGGTGTATCCCTATAGATTTTCAAAGATTTTCACTCACATAATTATTTTTTAACGTGTTGAATATATTGTTTTTCGTATCTAGACGATTCTATTTTTTTAACAATTTGCTTTTTTACCCAAGTAACATTTTCAACGACTGCACCAGTTATATTATTTAAAAGATTGAGACTTGTTTGATTGCAGTGTCTTATTTTAATAAAGTCAATTTTTTTTTTGCGTCGCAGCTTAACTCAAAATAATATTTATAGCTATTTAAATTACCTTTGTAAAGGTAATTTGCTGACTTGAGCGTCAATACTTATTGCGTTCACATATGCATTAAAAAATGTATACCTTATATGAAAATGCAGCTCGGGTAATTCTGAAATCAATAATAAAGGTGCTTCTGAAAGGAAAACAGAACCAAAATTGATACAATTGAAAAATACTTTATTAGGATAAGGCTAATCGTATATGGAGTCATGCATAAATAGAGATGAAATTAACAAAGACAGCGGAAATATCTTAGAGGAAATAAATGTGTTTGTCTTGCACACACTTTAACTGTGGCAAGGAAACTTTTAACTTCAGGTAATTTTGGATAGTCCATTTCCACAATCTGTTCTATCAAGCTATTTAGAAAATGCAAATCAACGTAAAAAATTTAAATTTAAAGGTCGAGAATATGACCCTCCATTCAGAACCATAAAATGTAAAGCGTTTATAGAAGTTGGTTATTATATATTAAAAGCATACAACTTTCCTTTGCAGAACCATTTAAAAGTATTTCGAGCAAGAAAGAATTGCTTAAGTAAATACAGTTAATTCATGACGATCCAATGTTTGGTGAAAGGAGATAAATCATAGAGTCTTCAATGTGCATTTGAGAACCTATCTGGAAAACTCAAGTGAATGGGAGGATTATTTAGAATTATTTACATTTTGTTGCAATACGTCAAAAGTACTAGTTGTAATAAGAGATTTTGTGTATGTGAATTACTTAACGGATGAAATATAAACTATCCATATGCTAGGCAAATATTAGAAACAACAAAAATTCAATATCATAAAAACGCTTATGAAATAATTATTAAAAACGGTCTCCAAATATTAATTATTTAGATAAAATATTGATAATGAGCGTTCATAAAATAATACTATTAAATTTAAGGAATAAAGAAAGAAAAGGATGTGTAGTGCAATAAAATGTCGCTTACGATCACATTACGTTTATTAGTAGTTAACAGTAAAGGCAGACTTAGCACATTGTATCAAATAGCTAATAAATGTTGATGAAGAATTATTCATAAACAAGACATCACCCACGTGGACAGAATCACGTAGAATTAAATATAACAGATACCGCATTCGGCATCCGGGGTTCTGTGCATCATTATTCCAATATATACTTGATGAAAAAAGAAAAGTATAGCTTATCTGAATATACGATAGACATAAACATGATTTATTCCTGTATAGAAATATAGAAATATATATCTTCCAAAATTACTTTTCGACCACTTACATATTAATATGATTAACATATTTTCCCAACAATACAAACATAATCAACATCCAAATAAAAAAATTCAATTTATCGTGGAGTCGAATAGTCGCAGCGACAATACACATACAACTTTAAACGATTAAAACTGCATTGAACGACACCTGCGACACCGACATATTTTATATAGACAACGCATGGCCAGCATTCAGATACTTCTGCACTGCATATATACCACCAACAATTCCGGATAATTCATGATGGTGCAGCCTTGTAAAAAGATATAAAAACAGGAAAGTTCGATGGGCCATTTAAAAAAAAAAAATACACAAAAATAAATTAATTAAAATAACCATTAAGAACATTCTTGCTAGAGAGTTTGTGGGAGTTATTGGAAAGAGGCCCGCAACGCATTCGTTCCACAATTTTTCAAAAGGACTTCAACCTCATATGTTTGCATAAGCTAAATTTTTCGATCGCACTCCCACCCACAATCCGGAAAATAATAACGTAGAAAAAAGAAAACGTTCTCTCTTTACACAGCCGTGCAAGCTAGAAGACATGCTTAAATCTTCTTACTGTGTCTTGAACGGATACCACATAAGCACTGATATTGTTAGCTAGAAAGGTTAGTATTCTATTATATCAAGTAGGCACTAACGCTGCACAGAAAAATTATATTACTTGACATGGAAGATTTTGAACACATCACTCAAGTACTTGCAGTAGATCATAACAATAGCCACTGGTGCTAGCCTGTGACCAACGAGCAACAACATGAGCTGGCCTTTCAAAAGGTGTGTCAGAAACGGTTGCACGTTACTACAACAATATCAGTCGTAACTGGTCTGCAAGTGCGGAAGAATAAACAGCAACCGCATCCAATCAGCCACTGTTGACTTATATAGCTTCTGTTGTAACAACGACTAAAAACACTTCAGTGTAAATGTACCAACACAATCTGCGCATGTGCCATCAATATAGCACGATTCCCACTTTTATTTGTTCACGCACCACCAATTGAAATTGAAAACGCCACCAGCCGCAGAATATACATCAACTCATACTGCACATGTGCCATCAAAATTACACTAGCGCCACCTCTACTTACACATATGCCAACAACAAATGCGCAAGCAACCACGAATTACGCAAGTACCAACAAAACCTGCCTAAGATTAACACCAACTTAATCGACCACGAAGAGTTGAGGAATAGCAACTCACAAGGTTCAGTGCAAGTCGTTGCATAATAGTCCTCGTTTTAAATATTGTTTATTTATTTTAATCTTTAAATTTACTTTAATCCATTAAAAGTACAAACAATTCTGAAGAAAACTCTGAAAAGAAAACGTAAGTTGAGCAAGCATTAAAGGTAGAGAGTTATAGAGGTGGGAATTCTTACATCTCTACTCAGCCAATGCGAAATCAACATGATGTTTTTTTTCCAGTTTTAGTTTTTTCTTCAGCTCTCGTATATTCGTGGTTTTAGGAAATTTGTAGATAGCAGATCTAGGTTGACTATCTTCTCATTGTGTTTATGCTACCAATCATCTATATTTATTTAGTTCAGCATTCAAAATTATTCGATTATCACTAAACAAACTTGAAAAGGTCAGACTGGGTTATTTTTGGGTCTTTGCATGTTTTGATGAGGATACATTGGATTTGAATAATTTACTACTGTCCAACAATTCAATTTTGCTTTCCAGGTACCCAAACATCCAACCATACACACACAGAAGTTTCATACGAGGGAGCAAATATCGCACTTGAAAATCCTACAGCTCCTGGCCGTCTCACACGAAAATAATCGCATTATGTTTTTTACCTTTAATTTTTTTTGCACTAAATCCTTACAGAGAAGAACTGCACATTTTTAAAAATCTCGTAGAATACTCCTTGACACTATACTAAGTAGTTGCGAGTAACTCGTCAATGACGTACGCATTAATTTTTTAATATTTCAATCGCAACTACCTTCCTTATTGATTTTGGTTGCAGACAGACAATGATGCATAGTCTTAATAGCCCTCGGAATGTAGTTAATGATGACTTCACAGAAGAACAAAAAATTGAACGTACTCGAACATGTTTCCATACTATAACACCTGGACTATGTAGTCAGTCATGTGACGACAGATTATCTAGAGAGAGTAGAAGCTTCGAAAATTATGAAATTTCAGAGACAAGCAACGCGTAAGTAGATTAAAACCGATGCTGAAAAATTCCACACACAATACCAAATACAGAAGGGTGTTGAAGGATATTGAACGTGGCAGCATAAATCCTAAATAATTTTATGTCTGAAAGCACATCGTTGATAACGAATGAGGTACACGACGCATTACGAAATGATAATCTCAATTCTAGCACAGTAGGTTCACAACCACTGCAATTAAGACGTTAAGACTGCAGTCCCCATTATTCGTCTGAAGTTCACAATGCACCGCCATTCCAGAGCGCAGAGAAGCTTTTGTCACTTACATCTTTAGAAGTTGGAAGATAAAATTTATCGGAGATCCAAAAGGTATCACATTAGAAGATATTCTATTACGGCTAAAAATTTTGACGGAAGAACACTTAAACGGTGACTATGCTTTATTATGCTGACACATTCAGATCATGTTTGAAGACAAAGCCAAGAACTGACTTTAGCGATAGCATCGAGATGTAGATACTCTTTGTTGGTGCACTAAATGCCAGTATAATCATTACCTATCCGGCATTGATTTAAAAGACGTCATATGTTGATTAATTGCCCAGCCCGATATGCGACCCAGAAATAAGTTAAAGGGTAGTTAGGAATTCAAAACTCACGGTATACCAAGAACTTCTCCACATAAAAGAACAAATATATCTTTATTCTATTAAAGCAGGGGGTTTCAATGAAAATTTTTTGTTATAGATATAGATTAGACAATAATTTTCCGTCGTCATGTCCCAATTATGCTTGAAATAAGAATAACCGAAATTAGGATAACTGATGCTTTTACAAATTACGTCAATCATATCACATACAAATGGCCAAGCATCAGCAGTTGCGAAAGGAATTCCTTTGTAGCAGTCAAAGTACCGAATTCCAACTTAAAGCAATTAGCGAAGATTTTTGGAAAAGAATCATATTTGCAATAACATTTAATTGCACCGACATTTGCCCTTATGTAGAAATTGAAATTGTAGGAAAGCAGTTATTGGCTTAACTTGAAAGTGGAGTGCAGCGATCTATAATAGGCGGGCACCCCAGTCAGATATGAGTTGCAAGTCCAATTTTAGGATGGGGTGAATTTGAATAGTGAATTTCGATGCCTAGCGTTTCTGAGAGTACCTTTGCGTATTCATGATGTCATCTGTGGATCGGATTTTCGGGTAAGCTTAATTTTGAAAATTCGTGTACAGAATAGTTGAATTGCTATACGAAAAAAGAGATTAGCAATTATAAAGGTAGTTCCTTCGTTTGAACGAAGGATTGGTTGCAAAAAAAAATTAAAGAACACAGGTTACGAAAATAGTAAAACAAGTACATTATCTACTATTTCCATTCAAATAAAATGTCTTATATGAGCAAATAGACGAGATTCTGAAAAATATGTAAACGAGGAGGCAGGAAATTCGCCGGGGACAAGCCCTTTTGTGCAAGTACTGTAGCACAATGAGATGAATATCTTTCATATAATTTAGACGTAGGGACTAACTTGAGAAAAGCTGAACTAACCATCAACGCTTCCAAAAGTAGTTTTGGCATTCGTCAAGTAAAATACTTAGGATTAATCGTTGGTCAAAGTTAATTAAAAGCAAACATTGAGAAGATAACAGCGATGAATGAAAGAAGGCCAAAAACCTTCGTCAGTAATTTTCAGGAGTGTATGGTTCGTACACCAGATTCGTATTCGAACCTTCTTCTACAAGCTACAAACTCTTCCCGAAAAAGAAAACCTTGTTCGGCATCAGTACTTAATATTTTAAATATTTTATCGCCAAATGCGATGTAAGCCAGTATGGAGTGGGATTCCTTTTGCCACAAGCTGATGCTGAGGGAGATGAATGGCCAATAGTCTTCATGTTGTAGAAGCTTTATAAAGCCCGAAGGAACTATCACCGATGACCCTGGCCTCAAATAGATAATGGACTCAAAAATTGATTGAAAGTCTGGTGCGATGGGTGGTCCATTAACCGCAAGGGTACAGAAAATGTGGTAGTTGACGCATTTTGCCACGAAAAGACAAGTAATGCGGACGCGTTAAATGATTTATATTCTTCTTACTTTGATTATGAATAATATAAAGTATTACGCGAAATAGTTATCAAATCCAGATTATCAATTTATTGGTAAATTTTTTTTTTTTTTTTTAGGATTTGCAGTTGAAGGGAATAAAAAACCATTGAAAGTTTCCTTTCACCACGTAGTACCTAGAAGCTTACGAATTTTAGTCACACTTGCATGGCTTCGCATGGGAGTATTTTCAGGACTCTGTAACGAATGGAAAATATTTTTATTGACCCCGAAATGTCAGAGAATAACTAGCCAATTGTGAAATTTGCAAAACATCCAAGAGACCACCAAAACTCGCTACGGCCTGCAATGGGGATTCCAATAGACACCAAATGACCTTTCCAAAAATTATATATAGATCTAATTTGGGCTTCTCCACGAAGTAAGAATGAGCTCTGTGGCTTAATAATTGTGATAGATCATTTTTCAAATTTCATCTTTTTGAAGACTTTACGAAAATCCTATTATTATGCATTTAACAAATGAAAATTTTTATTGTTCTGAAATACGCCAGTCCATTGTATCCGTCAAAGGCTTTCAATTTCAATGTAGAGAATTGGAAAATTTTCTCCAAAAAATCGGCATTAACACTTAACCAACTGTTCATACCCGTAAATCGTATGGAAAGAGATATAAAAAGTGGTACGACTATCTTTTAGAAATCAGCAGTTCATGATAAATAAGGAACACTAACTAATAGGTCAAACGGCGTACAAATTTTTATTTGGACAAAACATACTCATTCACGGCAGTGCTTATGGTGTTCTAGAAGGCCTCAGCACTGAGCCGTGCATGTGCATTAAAAGATAAGATCGAATTGTGCTCCTTAAATCCATCTTAAAGTCAATTACAACAAATATTGAACAAGCGTATGGTAGACACGTTAAATTCTTCTATATCCGTACGATTTTATTCGGAGAATTTTCATCCAAAGGCGCCTTATTAAACCCTTCAACTTGAAATTTGCACTAAGGGGCATACCCGTAGTGAATGTCGAAAAGTTGGGACACTACTTTTTTAAATTGAAGGACATAAATGGGGGAAAAAATTAACAATATTTACTATTCCAAATATATCTGGCATAGGCACTAAACCGGATAAAGCCAACGTTCAGGCTACAATTACACTATTGCAGTTTAAATATAACATGTGTTGAGATGGGCAATTTCATAATAAATAAAAACAATAAACAATTTTACATAGTTAGTGATATTTATCATAATTTGGATAAGTTTGAAATAATGAAAATTAAATTTCCGATGTTCATGATTTTATATTAATATCTTAATTTTATTCTTCGACCATTTGAATAATTTGAAGTTTCAATAATGGAACCCTCAATAGAAACCCTTAATTGCATTGTTTAGGTAGAACATAATTAATATTATTAAAGTGAATTGAAAAAACAAATCGAAATGCACAACTAATAGAAATTTCTTTTTTGTGAGACAAGCAACATGAACATTGGGGTTCAAAAATTGGGATAGCGAAAGTACATACTCTCAATGCAAGCATGTAGGCAGATTATCGACTTTGGGCAAGAAAACCAGTGCCATGGAACAGTGATCATGTATTTTATGACAGATTGACTTAGATCAAGGTTCAAAGAATACCACGCCATTCCGGAGCACGGCCGGATCCAACTACATGCAGGGAATCCTTGTTCCGTCCGTTACAAGTTTCCTGGTAATTGTGTAACTTAAAATTGTATTAGGCCTTATAACCATTAGACAGGAATTGAGACAAGCTAGTAAACAATTAAATAATAAGGTATCTTACTACTTGTACCATTGACAGAACAGCAGAACAAGGGTTTTATGTTCCTTCTATGATTGCGGGACACCACTTTGGGAACTATATCTATAAGGACAAACAGAAGTTTCATTATGGAGGGATTGGAAAATGTTATAAAATAACCAGCCCCAATCACGCGAAACCATATCCGACTTGCGGAACAACGTGATAATGCTCGGCCGAGCTGATGCAAGACCCATACAGGTCCATGCACATTCCGCAAAAACGACAGCATGCAATTGCCTCATGTTTCTTAAACATGAACATGGTGAATCAGTACTGGACAGCAAAGACTCTAGTTCCACATAAACCGCCGCAAAGACAAACAGGACATTTCGTGCGGAAATATTATTAACACGAACAATGCCACAGGTGCCTAAAACATCAACAAACTTTGCTGCTTAGAGATGACTACGGAATATCTGGAAATAGATTAACAACTATGTACGTTGAGAGATGTTTACTTAGACGTACCATGATATACTACAAATTGCAGAACTCAACGCAAGGGGTGACCATACAAACAGAAAAATTCCAATCACCCACCACTTAGAGATACAATACCCAAAAAAAGCCTTTTTGATTATGCGACGTTCATATCGAGAGGACGTCAGTGGAATTTCAAGATTCACACAAAAGCCTGCACACATAGCTGGAATCAACAATAGTTTAATAATTTTAAGGTTTAATCCAGTCAGTTTGCGAGGTCCTAACGTAAATTTATTATCTGCCTTATCATTCGGTCATTTTATTGAACCGCAAATAGAAAAATGCCTTATATATCCATGATGATTTACAGTGACTGGTAACTGTTTGCGACCATATGCCACTTAGCAGTCAAAATACATAGTCTAACTTCAGTAGAAGAATAGAGCTCCAATATACTACACTTCGTACCATATGTGTACAGCATGGACATCTCCTATGGTTTCCTTTGAGGCCTTCCTTGGAGCAAAATTTATACTACAAACGCAACATTGTTGCAGGTAGGCTACCTTACCAATGACCGGTACGGCACGATTGGAACATATAATGAGTGTTGTGTAGATATTGGCGATGGTAGGTGGTTCAAGCCACTATGTTTTGCACACACCATCGGGTACATTTCGATCGGGTCCCGCCCCAACGGTGTTCTTTAAACGAAGGCCCTTCGAATTCATATTGATCTCTACACCAATGCAGGACAGAGGGTGTTCTCTATGGCTTATAGCTAGTCCTATCTTAAACCTCTGCTGTGATGAAAGTCACACCACTCGTATTGCTTTTAAGCACAACACTTAACAGTCCATAACCCTCATACAGGCAACCACAACTCTTCGCTTGAGGCTGTAAGCAGAGACAATGCCCTGAGATTGCTGACAGCTGTAGTACCAGATACTCTAATCAGATTCGCTGAATAAGAGCAAATGTTCCCAATTGCTAAAATTCGATTACTAAATTAAGCTTGCTGCATAGCCATTCGCGACGGACCAGTTTATTGTTCCATACGAAGGCTTTCCAATTACCTGGTCACTTCTGATTCAGAGCTAGTCCCGAGTCCAGCGCTCCTCACTCAGAAACAGCAAACATGCAGGTCACAGGCACTTCCTCCAGGAAGTTGCCATTGGATCAAAAACCCTATTAAAGGAAAGTGTAATGAATCTGAACTCAGGACAGATTCCCGTGGTACCAGAAAAAATCTGGTCTGAGCCGCAGTCGCTTAGGCAAGGCTTTGCCTGGACCCAGTCCGTCATATGTGCCGAATTATCAGACAACATACACCGCCAAGTTTATAGGTCTGGGAACCCTGTCATTGTATTTTTAAAAAGATTCAGAGCAACTCTTTACGTTCGAGAGCAGTTATTGAGACAAACAAACAGCCCAACATATGTCTCGTTTAGAAACGCCAATCAATTATTCTGCATTTGAACGATTTTACGACATCCTATCGTGCACGAAAGTCCTGATATGCCATATGGGAAACATACCTACATGATCCTTATTATAAATCCTAAGTTGTCTAAATGTGTGCACCCCATTGGGCACATTCCCAAAAAATTTATCCCATGTCTAGCACAAAATCAAAGAACAGGATACCGCACTACCAGCGTAGCACCGTGAGATTCGTTGCCGTACCTGGACCTACGTAAATTACTACAACTTGCTGATAACGAACAAGATCAGTTTCCACAAGCAATTTAAGAAGTCAGGAATGAAATGTATGTAGATGATGCTTTGTTTGGAGGTCACGCTACAAAAACAGTGAAGCACAAGAGACTCGAAGTATGTGAATGTTCCATATGTGATTGAGTGGACATCAAATAACAAATGGATACTGAAGGGAGTACTAAAAGACTATTTGCTAAAGGAACATTCGCTTAAACTCTATGAAGTAAGCACGGCAACCGCATTGGGTATCCCATGGAATGCGAGGAAGGATATATTGTGTTTCATCGCACAACCGATCACGTATGCGCCGACAATCAGGAGGAAGAATAAACTTCCACCTGATCTGATATAAATCAAAGGTGGCACCATTTAAGACGCTGAGGGTAGATTACTACGATTGAGTATTGCGAAAAGCGTTGGAAGAACAATTTTCATTAATCAGCCAATCATTGAACATGTTCAGCAGATGAACGATATTCTTGGCATAGCTACAAAAGGCGCTATTCCATCATTTGCAGCAAAACTAAATGGCGATGATTCTTAGAATTGCTGACAAGAACAAACACGAGGGTATCGATCAATTAAAGTGAAGTGACCTGTGGTGCTAGTGTCCATCTTGGTTCCCTGAACGAAGCGAAAAGTGAGGGTTTACACGATTGTGCTGAACAGTTAGCAGGCAGCATATTTACATTGGTTTTCTGTACTCAAACCACATGGAATATACACCCTCTCGGGGTCTATTGGATGCCTCAATGCAGCAATAATAAACTTTAACTATTGAGTTATTTATTAGGGAGTGAGGAACGTATATTTAATAAGTTCCAACTAAATTTGTTGAAACTAAAATAAAACCAATTCATGAAACTATAAGCGCACAGAAAAGGGGTTCTGGCCACAAACACGAATTAGCAGATCCACCGGCAGGTATGCGAATATACAAACACAACAAGATAGATGAAATAGTCAGTCAAAAAACCCTTGTATAATACCCATCAGTCACTCAGTCTATAAAAGTATCAAAATATTACAACAATACGCAGAAATTGAAACAACAACTACTGGTTTTGACACAACTGGTATTTACTCATAGAAGTAATACCGTTGATAAGACGCTTATGAGAGCCATCCAAATTTTAAACCGACCTCACTCGAATAATTTCCTCGAAACCGTGAGTAAATGTCCTATGAAATGTATCTGAAGTTATGTATTGATACTTCTGAAGAATATTAAACCAATGACCTACAAAATTGTTCTGTACCAAATTACAATAGGATGAAAGACTTGGCTTTTATACATCTTCCGGGGAAATCCAGAGCAAATGTGCTATGGACAGTATCCGAAGATATAGTAGAATTAGCTGAAATTGAAGAATCTCATACCAAAATTCTATACCAATTTTCACTAGCATACCATATAACATGATTTTCGTGAAATCAGGAGTAAATTTTCTATGGCAGGTACCCGACACTATTGCCTAATTTTTTCTTGAGTTTCACAATGTTTTTGCTATACTCCACAAATTCTTTAATACCAAATTTTGGTACAGATGCAACCCTTGGCTTTTGTGCTAATTTTCAAGAAATCTGGAACAAATATTCTGTAGGTGGTACCCCAAGGTATGAATCGAATTTCTGCGAACAGAGACATGGCTTCAATTTGTACAAAATATGCTCAGAAACCTAATTTCATTCTATCTCAATAACTCATATTACCGATGTCAAAGACAGACACATATCGCGCAATCGAATAGTGTGTAATTCTAGGTATGAAAGAAATGAAAATGTGCAAGTTCTCGATTTTTGAACTGATTTTTTTTTTTCCACAGCATTTTTTTTCACGTGTGTGATTATAGATCCATGTGCCAAAGCATTGATTAATGGTGTTGTTGATAAGAGTAACTGATGGTTTAAAAATGCAATACTGTAGTCGTTGTTGTTGTATTTATAATTCGCAACATACATGACCACAGATCAAATCGCTAAGCATGTTATTCGTATATCAATGAAATGGATTGGTATTTAATTACAGTTGAATAAAATAAATAACTAATTAAGAAAAAATGTGAAACATTTTTTGTATTCTTTTATTAGAAATAAATTATAGTGATTAATTGTATTACCCGTTCGTTTCTAATTTGATTAAAACCCTGAAGTCCAACGAGAAACTATTTGGCGAATTCTGGCCACGCTAATGCAACCTCCTCCTACGTCCGGCTTCCAGATACCGCCATGCGAATGTTTTTGGGTGCATATAATGTGGACCACTCTCCGAAACCTATGTTTCTAAAGTACGTAGCGTATTGCATTGTTTGGAGAAATATCCCAAAAGAATTGGTTAAATCTGTTTTGAGATTGAAGAGGGACTTTGTAGTAGCTTCATAAGATCGGACTAGGAAATTTGCGAAGAAATGTGTTTATGATATATAATATTCTTTTGTACTAGGCCACAGGAGGCAGAATTAAAACAATCCCGACGGAGACCCGAACTGTTAGACCTGTGATACGAAAAATTCCTGAAGAGAAATGAGCAGTGAGCAGTGAGACATTACAGAGACGTGAAATTAGAGTATTACCAACAACAACACATGGAAATCGTTACACCACCTAAAGGTGAAGAGCAGTCATGCCATTTACGTATCGACACCGCTACGGAAGTAAGGGTGGTTTTCAATGCCATAAGTGTTAGCTCGTCTGGAGCAAGGATCAGTGACATGTTGTATACAGGTCCAAGTGTGCAGTCAGACTTAGAGTAGTGTTGTTCCCAGTACGTATTTAATTCAGATATAAAGAAAATATATCGGCAAATGCGGGTTTATCCCAACACACCAACGGATCCTTTTCACATACATGAGAAAAGCCTGTATGGGATGAACTGATTGATTGAGTATTACAAACCAGAGAAAATCGGACCGTAATCAGTCGTATCTTTTACAAACCCTCCCTAAAAAATTTATTCTCCACGCCAATTTCTTGGGATTCACACAACCCATTAAAATAAAATCGCTGGGAATGCGATGCACTGCAAACCTGGACGAAAAATGATTTGGGATGACAATGACAGGAATCTTCAAGTACGTATCATGTAATTTCAACCATACGAATACTTCGCTGTGTCAATTATCAAGAATATGGGATGGTTTATTTCCACGGGCTCTGCGACGCTCCAAAAATTCAGTTAATCAGCAAAACCCGAGTCGCTTGAAATACTTCACTGTCCATCTCCAGACTCGAACATTACGGTACGGTTGTCGTCACAGTTTTAACCCATTATGTAATAAAAAATATGAGAATTGAAAATTTTACCATTGCACTAGCGCGGCTAAGTAAACCACCATCCACATGGACAACTTTATAGCTAACGGTGCATCTAATTTCACTGCTATGGTAATTACAGTGAATTGGTCACATGTGAGCTCTGTACCGAAGCCAGCTGATTCTGAAACAAGATGTATAAATCCGGAATATATCTGAGAAATCGCAAGATGTGGTAGAATGTAGGCAATTTTGTTTACCATGACCATAGAAAGCTGTCCAATTTGTGTGCTCATGGACACACCGTTTGTGTATAGTTTTCGTCCTTCGTTTGAGCAATTTCATTAATTTCGAAGTCGAAATAGTCGCACTAAAGAATAATCAAACAGTCGATGAAAAAATTCTATTGGCAAATGTAAGCCGTTTACCGACGAAAAAGGGATTATCCGAGTAGGAGGCAGCATATAGTCTTCGAAAGGTTATATAAACAGAAATTTTCAATTATATTACGCTCCCATTGTCAATTTTCAAAACAATTGATTGAATACATCCATAATATTTCCCTTCATGCTTGAAATCAATTGATGCTGTAATTGCGTGGAATCCAATACAATAATGGCAAAAATGATGGTCAAAGCTACGATACACCAATGTAAACTGTGTATCTTATTTAGAAACAACACAGGAACGCAGAAAATGGTAGGTTTTCCGGCACTTTTAATTAGTTGTCCTTCTGCGTCGGCAGAAATGCACTATGCAGCTCCAGTTAAAATAAAAACCTATATCGGTACGGCGTGTCTGATTAACAAAGGTCGTCTTTGTTGTTATTCTGTTTAAGTATAAAGGCAATTCATCTCGGCCTCGACAAACATCAGATATTTAGGCACTTCTTAATTTCGGCACGTCTGATTTTGGTTGCAGAGCTACAAATATTTGATAGTCCGTTTTCCATACCTTACGAAAGCAACAGATAAAAGCAGTTCACCATCAATCGTACCGTATATGGAAAGCGGAATATTTAACCGAATTGCATAAGCATTTCATATAGTATTTTTCCTAAAGAAATATCGTAGCCGACGACATGATCGGTGTCAAAAAGGAAAATCACAAGCATGTAAAGGGTGCTTAAGTGTTATTGTTACTACATGGGTGTAAGTGGAGAATGATGTTTGTCGAACCGTGTTATAATGGTTGACATGGTTAGTTACCGCTCGTAGTAACACAAATGCATATTTATGATGAATTCTAGTTGAACAAGTAACACCCATCCACCCGCACCGCACAGACCACAAGAAGAGCATGCTGGTTGGTTCAGACTTTCAGGGTTATTGGGTTGTCTGAAAAGAAATTAAAGTTTACGAGTGATTGTTAATCAGATAAGACGTCTTGGACTCATAAAAACAATGCATATAAATGACTGTAATTTCCATCTTAAACGCAATGAAGTCATTCCGTTTTTGAAGCGATACATAACCATTGATTAGAAAATGGATTCGTTACAATAATATCGAAAACGATCATTCTAGGAATACAATTGTCCGCTATTCATGGCGGTGAATGGGATTTTATCTTCGGCTAAGGTTGAACCTCCAAATCCAAGCTCGCTCTGACACGCAGGCAACGATTGCCACAGATTCATCCAAACGCTGGAGTCGCCAACCCTGTGGTCAGGAGCAGCGAGCTATTGATGGTCTCCCATAGATCTCCGCCGATCGCAAACATGCTACGTCAACATTAGGCATTCTCGTGGGCCACTGAGGCAATCTGGTGACGCTCGCCCACTAGATCGCCGCGGTTCCTGGCACCACAGAGTAGTGAACGTGTTCTCTTTTTGAAGCATCGTGGTGATTCCAAGAAAGATGTCAATTTAAGGAGCATGCCACGTAACAGCACCATTCCTATTATGATTAACCTAGACTCATCTCTCTCTAGAATTTGTGTTTTCACCGAGTGAGACAGAAAGAGTTCAGTCTAATTTGCAAAGTGGCACAACCGAATTGGATATTGACGTAAGACACGCTATGCAATTTAACAACTTGGTTATCAGGGACACCAACTGCTTGTGTGCAGGTGCAGTGACAATGGTGCTCGGCCTTGATGTATGCAATAAAAATTGTAACGAGGGTTTATAAAATGCAATATATGGGCGAGTAATATCAGGCATTTTCGCTAATTCAAAACCCATACTAATAATAAAAATAATATATATATATATTATAGAAATTAAATAAACTTCTTAAGAAACCATACACCACCATTATTTATTTGCACATATCTTTAATTAATCAATTTACATTTACGCATACCGAATATTGTGACGAATAACTGGGCTTCCCGTGACCATACAAAATAAACAGCTTCCAAGATCAAGATGTATACTTATGTGTGTGTTTTCGTATGTTTCTCCGGCAAGGCCATTCACCTCGAGCCAGTGGCTGATCTGACAACAGTGGCGTTCTTAGCCGTATTTAAACGGTTTTTTTTTAAGGAATGGCTATTTTGCTGATGTACACTTCGATAATTGCTCTATATTTGTGGGAGAAACCTCAGAACTCAGCCTAGAAGTGATAATGTTCCTGGCAAGGATGCATATTTACTAAGGATGGGAGGTGGCTGTTTTGCAACAAGTCGCATGACACTTTATCTCAGCTGGGACGCTGAAAATGGAAGGTTTATGGGAAGTAGCTGTCAAAAACATTAAGACTCACAAGAAAAAAAAAAACATTATAGGTTTTTGTGGCATAGAGGGTTGTTCCAAATCGCAACCATTCAGTCCCATGTCCAATACTCCCAATGATATCTTCCCTCTTACACTAGGACATGGATGGGGACTGTATGAATCTTCGGAGTGATTAGCATTTGATAGCAGGAGCTTAATATATTGAAACAAAAAAATCAAGATAAACAGAATACTTGGTGAAACTCCACAAGCGCAACAAGTGAAAATTTACACAGAAAAATGAGGATATACGTGACTGATTGTGGTGGCAGATGACGATCTGCATATGCACGAATGGCGGCTTCGTCATCGTACGCGTGTAACCAACGCTAAATCAACTCCACACCAATCGTTAAAGTCTGCTATAATATCTAACATTTGCATATATATCAAATTAGGGGGAGATGTGACCTGCTTGTCAAGCGAATTGCAGCGCCGATATGTGTAGTCCCACCAACAATCGTAACCAGCTAAGCGATAATTGTAGCAGGACAGTCCTGAAATAGAGGATCGTTGATCTTTTGAAATGGTCTTTATTAGTTGGGAACAGGGGCGAAAAAAAATTATTACATTATGAAAAAGTATTGTCAAATAATCGATACGGCATGTAATAATTTATTATGGGAAAGATAATAATATATAGATATTCTTGAAATAAATTCATTACAAAATGAACGAAGATATTAATCAAGTCCATATTAAAATTGTTTTCTATAAAAAACTGTTTAAATCGTTCTTATTATTTGGTAATAGAATTTATTATTTGTATCATGTGCAAGTTAATGTGAATTAATGGTTAAAAAATTGTAAAAAAGTGTTAAAATTTTGTTTACCATCGCCAAAGTTTTATTTCTTCACATCAAGTACAGCAAAAAAAAAAGTGTGAGAGAAACAAAAGTGGCCATCCATGTTGAATAAATTTGACAATCAATCTTATTTTCTATCCCTTAAAATGTCATAAAAGCTAATATTTTCTTCGTCACTCCCTAGATATGTCAGCAGGGGCTGCATGCTGTGCAAGTATAGATGTTTCATTGGACGAATCAGGAGAGCTTTAAAAAAAAACATTTTAACTTATATTCAAAATTGCCTGGCAATCCATAGATAAGAGATTAACGTACAATTATTGAAGGGGCAAAATCGAATCCTGTAAAGTTAGATATCTAACTTTGTATTCCAAATTTTGGTATTTAGAGTGCTTAATTTAATAAAAAAAAGCAACAACAATAACAAGCCTCCGCTTTATTCGATTTCAGAAATAGCAGCAATAACATTGAAATATCGCTAGTGTAGTATATAGACTTTCTCAAAAACAGCAATAGGCTGTCTTCATTCAGACATTTTTGTCGCGTTAGTCGAAATCTATAGCTCATTGTTCTTTTGAAATGCAGCATGAAGCAACATATTACGACAGGACTAATTATGCGTAAATTATACCCATACCATATAGTGCATGGGTTGACCAATGGACTCACCCTGGAAGTTATTCCCAAACTAGAAAATTCATGAGCTATCCCACAGAAGATGGCAGAGCAAAATATGAAGGACAAAGATGTCATGGCCTAAACATGATGCAAAGAACTAATAAACATGGACCCACTTTCACTTAAGACATCAGATGGTCTGATTATGGGCTACTTCCACCTGGGTACCCATGTACGGGATCTGCGATTCAATTCTACCTATGTTTACTCAGTTAGCAACGCGACTACCAACTTTATCACTATGCACATGTTGCGTCTCTTGCGAAATCGTGTGATCAGTTCCGGAGGTTTTTCAATTGGATACCGACAGATATGTGCATTTCAAAACTAAAAGACAATGCATTAATGGTTATTAAAGTAAGAGAACACTTTGCAAGAGCATTATCTTTCTGTTGATGGAACCACAAAGGGACTATGCCTTCGAAGTAATTCGATCGCGATACTCTTCTATCTATTCTAATATTACAATTTCATGTTACTATAAAAAAAAATTTATTTGCAAACCAAGAGTAGGCTCAAGTTATTCACAAATCGAGACACCTGTAATTTAGGTAACCAAGTGACCTGCAACAACTGACTTGTCCCTAAAGGTGCGTTCAAACAAAGTAGTTTGGGACCAAAAGTTTCCACGAAAAAGAAAAAGGTCATCCTGTCATAACACGTCGTCAAATTAAGAAAAGACTTTACTGGCACTTATAAACATTGGACAGTGATGCATCGGAAAATGGCCAGTTTACGAATTAAAATCTTAACTTAAATTTGTCAAAAATAATCTGTCTTTTATCAGAATTTATTTCATATTTTGAAAGTTATTTTGTCTGGCAAGATCAAAATCAACCATTGCTAAGCTGATACCAGTAGTACTGGATACAATGATATTCAGTCAAATTTGTCAATTTTTCCAACACGTGGGAGGGGCAGTCATCATTTTGGGGTGTATTAATATAAATGCTGTCGATCCTTTAGTTCAGATTGATGATATTATGAGAAAGAAACAGTATTACGCAATTCTCCAGGAAAATATATCCAATGTAGTATAACGTTTGAATACTGCTGCTGAAAAGTTAATTTTTCAGGATGACAATGATCAAAAGACAATGCAACAATGCGATTTACATTGCTTAGTCGTGCAAATGAGCTCGAAGATTGCATCGAGGTATGGGAAGGGACTCCCATTTGAGTTTGTTCATCGATATATGAGTAGTATGCCGAAACGCCTTCAATGGCTCCAAAATATTTATATTGGCATAGGATGAGCATACTCAGATACACGCAACTGTGTGTTTCCCATCAATATTCGAAGCTTTTGGCCCAACAGTTTTCACCACCAAAAATACTTCTGTCGTCCATATCATGTCCAGTCGTTTCGACTTTGTTTGCTTCTGACTTCATACATGGCGGGGATCATGTAATACATCTTCCATTAAATAACCGTCAATTCCAAGTTAGGAGCACAAATAAGTTCGTGCTTTTTTTTTCAAAAACGTACGCCTTGTTGTGAACAATTTTTTAAGTATTTAATGTACAAAATATTATCTGTCGGCCTCTCGTTACTATCCCGCTATCCATGCATCGATCCATATTTTAACTTCATCGTTATTGGAGAAACGTAATCGAAAGAGATTACCATCTCAAAAGGATTATAATCAGGGCAATGCGGAGGGAATGTAGGACTTTCCTTTTTAGTGTAACTAAGTAATTTTTAACACGTACTGAAACATGTGGCCGAAGTATTATTATGTTGCAATATAACTTTGTCGTGTCTGTCGGCGCATTTTGGCTGTTGCTTTCACAATTCTCTACTAATACATTCTCAGTTGTAGCAGCTCATAATAAACCACACCCAGCTGGTCACACCAAATACACAGCATGATCGTCTCGCCAGGAATTTTGTGCTTGGCAGTTGATGTTGAGGCATGGCCGGGGTATCCATATATTTCCCGTCATTTTGGACTATCGTAATGGATCCATCTTTCATCTGCAGTCACTATTCGATGCAAAAACATCTTGCGTTTTTGCCGTTGGAGCAATTTTTCACACTTGAAAAAACGGCGTAGGACGTTTCTTGGCTTCAGTTCATATCGCACCCAATTTCCTAGCTTTCCACTCCCATTGCTTTTTAACGAAGGCTAATGGATAGTTGACTGACTCCAAGTGTTTTTGCGAGTTCCTCTTGAATTTATTATGGATATTCAATGAACCTTGTATATTTGTGTTTCTGGCAAACTAATTTTAATCTAGTAGAATTTAATTAATTTTTTTCTGTGACAGCTTCGATTTCAATAGTTTAGCTCGAATCCTCATACGCATACTATAGACAGGATGTAGTCAGGTCGGTTCAAAAAGACCTAAAGTAAATTCGATACAAAAGTGTTCATTCAAAGACATTCGAATGGTCGTTAACATCTTGTCTTCCATTACAGACCAGAACTAGAAATGCGTATACACAATTAACAGAAAAATGGGAGCTTTTATACAAAACATAACCGCGAGCGTATTACGCGACATTCAGTTTTCGTATTATGCAAAACGCGAGAATGATGAGTAACACGCAGCAAACGGTTTTCGAACAATATAATTGATCATTTTCTACAAGATGATTTAGAGTCCCATATTTGTATAAGATTTTAAAAATGCCGTACATATTTTCATTAAAATAGATATAGTATAATAGTAATGAAAATTATCCATATTTTAACTATGAAAAGCATATCTTATCAAGAATTAGATTTATGATAAATAATTCTAAAATGGCAAAAGGATTTTTAATGGAAAATGTTGGGTTATAAATAATAAGCTATATAAAATAGATAAAACACAATTACTACTAAATGTTACATATTCAAGATCCCAATAGGGCTGGATTACTTCAGAGTTGATGCGTTCAATATGTGAGAAAGAGGCATTCCATGGACATGAATTTCACATAAACGTCAACATTTCTTAATATTCTTCCAATCGACCCCCATATCGGGCTATGTCACTTGATAAAGAATAATTACCATTTACTATTAACAAAATAGGCGTATGTGAAGTTATCAATAAAAGGTATGAATAAAAATCGGAACAATGGAAATGAAACACAGCCTATACAGCTGAAAAATAAAACGTACGGTTATGGTCATATTTATCATTAACAATGAGGTTAAGGGCATTTCTATCAATAAAATTTGTTTTGATGAAAATGAATGAAGTAGCCATAACATATATTCTTAATATATTAATATTTAATCAATATACCGATAACATATTGAAACTAGTTAATGATTTTATAGTAAACACTTCCGAAATACATTTTAAAAAATAATTTTAAATTTTTTATGATATAATGGGGTAAAAATTCTCACACCGAATATAATTATATATTCGAACTTAGCTGCAAATATTTGTAGTCCCACCGATATGTTGAATATGGAATAGCTCTATGTGCAATATATGGGTGATTTTGAGATATTTCGACTTATATCTCGAAATAGGTGCATGGCATGCCACTTGTCCTAATGCGAAACCCATATATTCAGAATTTTCACAACCCCCACGAGATGATTAATTAAATAGTATTAATCTTCTATTTCAATATAGCTCGATTGGATCAATTTTCAACTATACACATATTAAAGTAGTTAGTAGTTAGTTGAAATGTTAAACAATTTCTGTTTTCACAGCTCTTATGAAAACAAACAAAAAAAAAAAAAAAAAAA
>JXOS01005160.1:0-10437 GCA_001015075.1 Cirrula hians
ACATTAAACGATCTCAACAATAGCGATCACTATTCAATATTCCCAAACTTTTCAATCTTCAAAGTCAGTTAACTTCTCAACACCACAAAAATACAAAAGTGATAATGCGGATCGAAATGCTTTCTAGTGTAAGTTTGGTGAGCAAATTTCTTGAAGGAATCCTTCAAGTAACATAAATAAAGAAGCAGCAGGCATACACTGAGAAATTCAAACAGCTGCCCTGCACACCATATCGCAAACTTTGGAGAAAAATGTCAGAAGATGCATCTATCGGAGGAGCCAATAGTTGGCCCCACTGAGAAATAACAAACAACGTCTCAGACAAATTTTCTGAAAAAACCAATTCCAATAAAATCTCATACTTTATAAAAAGGTACCGCAAGTGCAAATGCACTAAATTAAGATGCCCAAATTCTATAATAGTATTAAACGAACTGTATCTAAACTTTCGGGAAAAACACCTGATTTTGATAGGATTTACCATGTTAAAAAATCTGATAAGGATGGCAAATGAAACCCTTTCTTCTAGTATATACTCAGGCATGGAAAACAGGAGTTATAGTTCTAATTTAAAAAAACAAATCATCAGTGGGTCGGTGGTGGATATTTTTCGACCAATTGTACATAGCTGCATAGCTGTAGCCAAAGTAATAGAAAAAAAATAGTTTCAATAAGAATCCTTTGGTTCGCATCGGTTAAAAAATTGATAAATTGCCATGAAGTTGCATTCAAAGAAGGACAGGCAACAGCTGACTTCCAGCATTACTTTGGCCATTTTGTTTCAAGCGCTTTATCTAGAAGAAATCATATAACATGATTGAGCATAGATTTGGAAAAAGCCTATGACCGTATTGGCATACATATGGTCTTAGATGTTTTAGCGGAATGGAATGTTGGCACCTAAATCTTTAATTTTTTTAAAGCTTTTCTAAGCAGCCTCCGTTTTAAAATAAAAGTAAATTCTACCTATTCAGACGCTCTATAATAGTCTTCATAAGCTATATATTAGTCTTTGCCAAGGGTCTCTTTGGCAGTCACACTATTTATAATTGCGTTTAAAAAATTAGCATAGATGATGTATTAATATTTAATAAAATGAAAAAAAAAGATGACGTTCAAAATGATCTTCTAAGAATACTCAACGAATTAAAGGAATACTCAAAGCAATCTGGTTCAAATATAAATTATAACAAATGTAAAATTCTCCATATTTGTAAAACAAATGCAATTTTTCAGACATACAGTATAATAATTAAACTATTTACGTTACAGCTAATTTGAATGTCTTAGGGGTAATTTTTGATAAGAAACTAACTTTCAGGAGTCATTGCTTAGAAATAAGGAAATCCATTGCACTTATATATAATATTGTTAAGTACTTTAGAGCGAAGAGATGCCCAACAAAATCCTTACAAAGTGTGATATACAATTCTTTCCAAAATTGTCTATTTATAACCAATATACGGAAAATGTGCGAAAACTTATCCTAATATGCTGGCAGCACCATACCACGCTGCAATCTGCAAAAGTCTGCGTGCCTTTCCAACCAGTCCGCAGAAATTAATGCTTGCCTAGTCTAGCTTTTCTAGTCTTCGTTGACGAGCTAATCAAAACATCCCAAAACAATGGGCTAATACAAGCAAGTACAATAAACAATAAAAAGATGGCTCAAAAACTACAACTGCTACAACCTTTGCTGTAGTAATCGCCGAAGGTAATATACTTGTGATTGGCGCACTACCCCAATACTCCCAAATTTATATTGCGGAAGCAATATCAGTCCTAAAGCCATAAACTATGAAATAACACATATAGGTCGTTATATTATATGCGTGGACAACATGTCAGGGATACTAGCTATAAAATACGGGACACATAAAAATCGAACGATAACAAAAATTCGTAATAACGCAACGAAGCAGACGATAATGCAGCAAATCTAGCGACAAAGTAACCAATAACGATACACCATAGCTTAGAAAAAGTAGATTTAAGAAAATGCAGTGTCCTGCATAAACTGACCGAGAACAACGACAGATGGAGAATTAAGTCACACCATTACAATCAAATAAATAAGGCCGTAAGTACATTTTGTCCTAGAGCCTTTTTTTTTGTAATGTAAGGCTTATAAAGTTATTGTAAACCTTTAATTTTGTAAATAAATTAATGAATTTTCGAGCCCATTTGAAGTTGGGTTTGTGTATAGAAAAAATCTGTTGTTTTGCAGGTTAAGGTTTATTTCATAATAAACTATAAATTCTGTTTGTTGAAATAAAAGTTGAATAGTTTTTATAAAAATAAAAGCTTAAATATAATAATAATAATAATGATAATAACACTAATCATGGATATAAAGCACATTATTTAATAAAGGAAATAGATGGTGAAAATGGAAACCAAGGCTATATATTAGGCAAAGCCTACACTTAAAATGGGCGAAAGAATCTTAAATATTATATACAAATAATATAAACAGACTGACTTAAACGAATCTACTTATTCTCCTTTATACAATATCTAATAATATATGTCTATATAAATATAGACATAATAATATGTCTACATTTTCTAGAGTGTTGCACATTTTCAATTTTAGCTGTTATCGAAGAAAATTTTTTTAAAATGTATTAAAAAACAGCTCAACGATAATTTAATTCCTTATTAGCTTCCTGCCAATCTACAACATATTCCTTTAAAAATCCTTTTGCCATTTAAGAGCTATTTGCCATAATACCAGTTAATTGCGTTCTTGATAAGGTATTGTTTCCCTAGCTATAATATGGGAAATATTAATTACTTTCCATTACACATTTTTATGTAAATATACGTATGACATTTTTAAAATCCTATTAATAATTTGGTAGCTTTAATTTTTATTAGAAGAAGTCTTGTATTTCACGAAGTGTCCTGTCGTTGCTACGATTTATTCGTGTTCGGTAAATACACAAGAAACGGGTGCCGCACAGTTTGCATAATATTTTGTTCGAAAACGAAAAACGTTTGCAAAATTGTAATCATCACTTACACGTTTTGCAAAATACGAAAACTGAATGTCTCGCGGTGCGGTCGCGGTTAAATTTTGCATAACAGCTCCTTGTAATTTCCATCAGATATTTTTCATTTAATTCTTCCTTTTTTATATACATATTAATTTCGACAAGCTTTCATCGGCATAACATCTATCTGCGTAAAATAATTCGGGCTCCTCTCATATGCGTTTTACTCTCGCTTTAACTTAAATGAGTACAATGGGATGTTGGAAAAGTAATTAATAAATAATCCAGGAATACAAATTTTTTCCAAGAAGTAACCAAGTAATGGGTACTATGTAATCGTTTGTACAATTTCAAGACGAAGTACAAACAAAAACAATTGTTAAATCATCGATCTTTATTTGATCTGGAAATGCAATTTATTAAAAAAAAAAAATAATGTTTAATTACAAATATAAAGCAATTTTAAAAACAATGATTTAAGAAATGATAGTGAATTTTGGAAATTCCTATATGCGAATATTTTGAGTATCATATTCTGAGCTTGAATCAATCATCGACAAGTGATATGTTCGTCAATTCGATGAAATTGTATTCCAAGATCCAATCGGCCACCATGCGTGGTATTGTGAATGCGTGGTATGTGAATTTTTGAGCAGAGGAACATCGAAATTTTTGATGTCCCTGGGATGGTATTGCATTCATATTCCCTAGAAATGTTCTATTATTCAATAAGAATGCATACCAAATATTAGCAACGTTCTTGAAAATATTTTGATTACAATTGAATTTAGTAATGGTCGGCTCTGAAGTTCTGAACAAAAATATTGAGAGAATCCCAACTGAAACCTTGAATTTATTTATTTAACAACTGATTAAATTTTTTTTATCATTTTCATACAATTTAATTTTTAATTACAAAATAATTTTTGGTCATCATAAAATTTGTTCATAAACTTCTCTCATTCAAATAATTATTAAATTTACAAATAATTTTCGTACAGATAACAACTGCTCGATTGCAAAATTCTGATCGAACAAAAAGCAGCGTATGTTCAATTTGAACGCGCGATATCGATGCCCATAAAACCAATTTTTAGTCGACCGATCGAATGGTCGGCAGTCGTCAATGATCGATTGTCGACTCGAACTCATAATAGGGCCGTGAATCTTTTTGGAATTGAAGCTCAGGTTAGAAATTAGAAAGTTCATACGAATATATTGTTTTAATCGCAGCCTTCGTTGAAATATCTGTGCAAATTAGGTTCTGATTAATTTTTTAACTTAACATTGGATTTCCTTCTGATTATTAAAAACAGCATTTTCTCCATTTACTTTCATTACATAAATTAATTCCAATTTTCTTTCTTACTCTTACATCCTTGACATTTAAATATTTTGTTTAATTGTTTTTTTCTGCAACATTTATAAACATTTTATCGAATTCATTTCATAATACTTTTAATGTCATCTTCAATTTTATTAAAATATTTTTAAAAAAACTTTTAAACGAACTAATAAAGACTATGCGATGAAAAACATTTTTTTACAGGGTCCGCAAATGTTATATGATGGCAAAACTGGCGTGAATTCAGCGAATACGGTGAACTTGACAGAAGGTATGGCTTTCTTCATAACTCTTAAAATTCATATACTATTTTTTATAATCATGGTATTCAAAATTTTTTCGAAATAATGAATTTCATTGCCTTAAGGTTCAATTCATATACATCTTCATAAATTTCATTAATATAATTCGATTTAGCTTTATCCAATGTGACCAGCATACTGAACTGTTAGTGTAGATAATATTGACGAGATTGGTATGTATGCTAATAGAATAATTACATTACCTAGGAAGTAAAATTGCTCTTTTACGTGCTTATTCTCCGGGAAAATCCAAATGTGTCACAAATAATGCAAACACTTCGGCTTCCTTCTAGTTTCTAGCAAATGTCGTAGTGCTTATGAACTTCAGCGAATGCACATCGCATCATTTTGGTAAGCGCATCACAATGCGCGACATGCACGCATAAAATCATATTGCCCACAGAAAAATTTCTGAGATGCGAAGATGTGCATAGAATTTTTCATTTTTTCAATGTTGACTTGCTGCCAACCGAATCAATACGTATGAGCAGAATTCGGGACAAATAATACTAACAAAGATGGTAAACATCAAAAAGTAGTTAGAGAAATGACGTAGGGAAATTTGTCTTGCTGGTAGCACAGCAAGCTAATACGTATGCTC
This sequence comes from Cirrula hians, assembly GCA_001015075.1. NCBI lineage: Eukaryota > Metazoa > Arthropoda > Insecta > Diptera > Ephydridae > Cirrula > Cirrula hians. The sequence continues at coordinate 5,245 of JXOS01005160.1, forward strand.
TCACTGTTGAGTGCGTAGGTTCCCAGTTTCAACCCCAGGTTCAATGGAAAAGCTTCTGAAGATAGTGGGGTACCGACACATTTCTCAATCCATACCCTGTCAATAACATTTTCAAGTAACTGAGATTTTTCATCAATGATTTCAAACTCATCATCCCATGACACCCATATAATTAGAATAATTGTTGTTGTCATTCAACACGAACAGGTACGAGGATGTAAAGACCTTACTTAATTGAATGAACAACAAGATACGCGCTATTGCTGACTACACATTTTACCCATTTTTCCAGCATTATGCGGATACCACAGCAATGAAACTGTTAGTCTTCTGAAGTAAACCAATTAATCACTCAATTTGCGAATCGTAGGAATCGGAGTTCTACGCAATCAATGCGTGTCCCATCGATCAACACAAACAGTAGTCTGTAGGAACTGAACCTGGTTAATACAACGGGTGGAGTAGCAAAACTCAGCCAAGTGTTTTGATTGTATCCGGAACCAGTTTCGCTTTGTGAGCAGATCTCATGGCGTAAATAACTTTACCTTACAGATTTCTGGTCCCACCAGGCATATAGCTTTAGGTCATCTTGTCGAATCGTTCTGATTTTGCAGTCGAATTTGGTTGTCCCGGATTAATCTATGATTTATTTCATTTAGGATTCTGAAAATAAATTAATTTTCCATGGCTATTAAATTTCGATCCAAAAATTATATTCCATCATGTCCTTGACGAAAAATTTCACAAGCGTTTTTTCATGTTTCCATCTTGGTTTTTTTTTAATATCTGTCATTTTCCTTCTGACTCATAATGTCATGTTTATCCGAGAGTGTTTGCGATTCGGCGTATTCAAAGTTTTTTGATGGCTTTTCACGATTTTGATTTCTGAACAGTTGCAATAAAAAATTTATGTTCCCTGGAAATCATAATTTTCTGCCACAGAATTCGACATTAAAAAAAAAAAAATGAGATATGCTTAACAGATATTTGTATCATGACTTCATATTGATACACCTGGTATAATGCAATAAAGTTGGCACCTCTACATGGAAAGTTTGAATTAAAGACGAGGACCTCCAGAAATTTATGTTAATTGTATAAAAAGAATAAACAGAACATATGACAGTATTAACAAAAACAAATATTAAATATAAACCATATAACATTACAAACGTATATCATTTTCTGGAAACATGTATTATTAAGGTACCATTATTAGCGACTACAACGGAATTTATTATATCACCATGCTACCCCTCCGGCAATACCAATAAATTTTTAAAATCTGATTTGCACAAACTATTCCAATCCTTAAATTTGCAAAACCCTAACCATATCTATTTGATTTCATGTCATTTAAACTGCAAACATTCCGAATGGGGTCAAATAAGATTTACATGTACCTTGTATGCTTCTGATACACCTTCATATCCCCGAAGCTCTTTTCTAGATCTGTGTATAGGTAATTCCCTGTAAAAATACGTTAACAGAATACTACAATCGATTGTTTAAAAACTCTTGATTATGATAGTGATCTCAATGCATTAGAGATAATAGTGATAAATAAAGATAATGACCATCCCTCTGCACTTTCTAGTGAAATAACGGTGCCAAAATTTAATTATATAAACATAAATTGGGAAAAAATATTTTAAATGAACATAACAGCAATGTTGCCATCCTGAAAAATATAAATATAGCAAACTCTGAAATACATGTTTACCTCCTCAAAACAAACCGCATTATTATTAGAGCAATAATAAACTCATTTCTAAAATAAAAGAGGGTAATTCAGCAGAAAAATTCTCAAATTGTATGATTAAGATATCAAAGTAAAATACCGTCAATTACAAAAAAATATGTAATATGATGTTATTTGACAATTTCAGAAATTATTTTTCTTTAAACAAAATTTAAATTATTTTAAAAACTTATTTAAGACAATTTTACTCTTTACACTTAGTAATCTTAACAATAAAACATTTCTTAAATATGTTATGTGAGTTCAAAACACAATTTTAATCTTTATAATCTGTAAATATAAATACATTAAAAATTCCAAAAGGAGATCAAGTTGAAGAACTGGAAAGGGAAAAAAGCAAAACTTTTATGGTCAAGCATTGGGGCATTTCTAGGCTCAATTTACTTTTTTTAATTTATCCTGACAACGGTTGATAGCTGGATAGGCAAGATGTTGACAACTTTTGCTCTAGATTTTTGAATACAAATACTGAGTTTGAAAATAACCCAATAATCTTTCCCCACTTTCAATGAGATAAATAAGTTTAAATATTTTAAACGATTCATTTCCAGAAGAGTATTTTGTAACAAAAGAATCAATCTTGGATATTTTCAAAAATCTCAGGAAAAAAACTTTCAAGAAGTACTGATCACATTCCAAATAAAATTTAAAATATTATTCCTCCGGTAGGACAATGAAATCGCAAAATTACATTTAATTGGGAGGATATTGGCATTAAGTCTAATCGTAATATTCACATTTCGGATAAGGAAATGATGAAGTATTTAGGAATAAGGCCAGAAAAAAATTCCATATTAACTCACAAATGATCAATGATCCTTTCTGCAAGTTACATTTTATCCTAGAGGATAAATTTTATAGGGTCAGGCCTTAATACATCATATTCTAACATATGGTTGCCAAATATGGTTTAATATATCGCCATCGTATATGAAAAAATCTTCGAAAGAAAATGTCTCTGAGTTCGATTATGGGAAAGAGTATTGCAAGTGAAAATGATTTTTGTTTGTTTATTTATAGTCTTCGTATAACAACTTTGTTCAAATCGACAATAAAAGAAAAAAACAGAACACGCCCATGGACTAAACAGACCTAGGAAGCGATTATGGCATGTTAAAGACCTAAGAAATCATATCGAAGAGTAAGGAATGGTAATGCTAGGGAGGATGAAAGCGATACTCCTTGTGACTTGCACGAATGTGAGAGTAGAGTTGTAATGCTCCAAATGCCAAATACACCACCATTTATCCTCAATAGGCCCGGATATTGTAGTAGTCGCGAATAGACAGTGTTGTTCCGTCGTCGCATTCATATTATCTAAAAGTGTAATTAAAATGGGTATGATTGACGGAAATCGGAGGTACTTCCAATAGGTCCAAATATCTTGATTGTTTTAAATAGAAAGACATTTTTTTTTTATTTATTTTGAACGATTTCGATTAGACATGCAATCCATCAAATACTTTTATAAGGAGCCGTTGTTTGTTTTACTGGACATACACATAATCACGTCCGTCCGTTCATAAAAAAAAAATCTAGAAAAAATAACGAGCACGACTACTTTTCCGAAATTTTATGTTTAAATATGAGAGTTCAACGTTTGATCCAACCCATATTCACGGTGCCTCTAGTACACCTATAATTACAAAATGTTTGTATGAAATTAAAAACACCCCCGAGTTCATCTATATGATCGGGAAAGTGAATTATATACAAATACTATTTAAATTATATAATTAATGTAATTGGAATAAAATATATTTAATATATGAATCTAGTTAAAATTAGTACAACTGGATAGAAATCATAGGTACCTACCAAAGTACCTATATGGTCGGAAATATTTTGAATTTGACACAAATATTGATTAAATCCAACGTAATTACGTGACTATTAATAATAAGTTCATTGGACGTAAATAAAAGGCACTAACCAGTACAAATTTGTCCCAAATTTTCATTCAATTAAATGAGATATTATTATATAGTGCAAATAGGATAGGCATAGTAGAGGGCTAGTTATGAAGTACACACCGAATCATTTTCTATTCGATTTTCATCGTGCGCCTTGCTTTTTGCTACACCGCAAACTTCATAAAGAGCCCTTAGATGCAACACCTGTTGTTGTCCTCTATTAAAAAAAAAAAAATTAAAAATCCTTTAGCCAAACATTGCTCTTCACGACCTCTAGGGGTTTATTGAATTGCAAAGCAACGAGTTTCATAGTATAAATAAACTTTATACTTCCATATTGATTTCATACCAGTGGGTGAAGTTTTAATTCTATACATGTTAGTTCCAAATAAAAGAAATAATAATTATTCTTGCAAATAAAAATTATAACTTAAATAGTTATAAATTACAAGATATTTGATTTTAAGTTATCGGATGTGACTGATTATTCCATCTATATTGTGTATAGTTCCTAACGCCCAGAACAAATTATCGGTAATCCATCAAAAATAAACTAATATGTTCAGCAACACTACAAGAATTCCACAAGTCGTCTACTGAAAATTCAGATGATGCATCTGTGTGATCCGAAAAGTGTAATACCCACTACTCTTTTACCCCGTCAATTAAATTCAACAAAATTTCATTGTTAAGTTGATATAATATAGTCAATATGGCTACTAAAACTTTGAGTCATTGGAAAAATTTTCAAATACTTCAAGTACAGCTTTGACGTCAAGGATGTAGTATATGGAAGTAATCATTTCTAAGTATATATGTCTTTCAAGCATATTCATGAAATTGGAAAAAATTCGATTGAGTGATATTCTTCCGTCTGATGGGATAGTGAAATGCATTGGGTAATATAATTCAAGATCAAGTAAGTGAACGGGTTGATTCGACCCACAATTGCCCTGTACTTCGCATTTAAGCGGAATGACCATACAAAAATTACCCTATGTTTACAATGTTTTGTAAATTTTTTATTATTCTCGAATTTGCACAATTTTGCTCAATTTGAGCATATCCGGCCATTAACTTCGCGGACCGCTGTGAAATCCAATATTTCCGAGAAAGAAAATATTTGATACTTTCCGAAATAATATTCAGAAAAACCAAGTGATAGTAGCTTTTTAGAGAAAAGGTCCCATATTCAATTAGAACATTACAAGAAACTTTGTGTCAACGTTCAAGTAGTGATTAATGGAAAAAATAACTAGTATATTAAAGTCACTCATAATGCCTATGCTGATCTACGGCAGTGAAGCAGTGAAACTTTCAAGATCGGATGACCCTGCANCTTTAAAAGGGTAATGGTGTGCTACATAAGCACGGTACTCAGTACCATCCAGCGACAAATGGTTACGCGGAAAGATATGTGCAGATAATTAGAAAAAAATTGAAATCTGCAAATGCACAGTAAATACAATGCAATGTGAGCTGGAAAATATTTTATTGGCTTATCGTCGAGCGATTCAT
>JXOS01005182.1:0-12144 GCA_001015075.1 Cirrula hians
GAAGAGAAGAGTTGGTATGTCGGCTTAATATAACAACCTACCGATGTGACTGGTTTTCACGAAATATTAATTTTTTTTTTTATATTTATAAAACCATTCATAACGATGGCTGTCTATAAATACATTTCTTTAATAGAATGGGAAATAGTTCTGCCGCATATGTTCACAAAATTAAAGCAAAAAATCTTTTACAAATAGATTAAATCCAGAAACTTTCTTTGAACATGCGATTCATGCTTACCGCACGTGATAACATGATTTATTATAACTTCAAATTATGTCATTTTCATTAATAATCTTTTTTATTTCTGACAATTCCGAGGCAATTCCAGCACACTTGCCTTCCAACACAAGTGAAGACAACAATAAAAGACATGATGGTGGGGAAAAGTACTGTACGCACGAAACCGCATAAGAGCTGTCACAAATGTGCAGATATCAATCTAATTTATTTGTTCTATTTTGATGTTTCATTAGGAAAATGCTTTCAAATGAATCAGTGTGTTACGTGGTTGTGTACAATTATAAATAAGGGAACGCCAAGACCATTAGTTAATAATTATGTATATTTTCTTTTTTTATTTGCTTGCAACTCATAAATTTTCCGACAACTTTTTCTTCTCTTTTCGCTCTATCATAAATGAAGAAAATATATTAAATTAATTTTCGAATTTGAGCTACAGTAGGAACACAATGAATTAAATTTTACTCTTTATTCCCTCACTATATTAAATTGACTGTTTACAAATTATAATAATGCTTCACCCTATTACTCTCAAATGAATCACTGCCAAAGAATTTTGAATAATACTATATACAAATTTGCAAAAATTATACAAAATGATGATGAGTTGAATATGAACTCTGGTTGCTACTTGAAGTAATATAGTTATTAGACATTACTTAAATTATTTGATCTTAAAAAGAAAAATAATTCATATTTATTGTAATTTAAAATTATTAAATATTAATAGATATAACTATTACACTTTATCACTATTTCACAAGGCATTTGTAGTAAGCTGTTAGTCATCCAAACACCAACAAGCCAGTTGGGTCAGTGTTAAGATCGCTATCTCTCATGAGTTCAAATCTTGGTCAAAGCATAATGATGAGATTCATTATTATTCCTGTTGCATTTCAAAACTTTCAATCCACAAAATTTTTTCTTTAACATGCTATGAAATTAATATATTAATATAAATAATTGTGTGACCTTAATACTATTACACAAGTACGAATGTTCCAGTCGGCTAACAGTTAGATATACGTCGTTTCCGAATAACTTAGAATAACTCTATTCAAATTTGCTTAGAGCCCTTTTTCCGGACCACATAGGTAAATTGCAGGTACCTCTGAATTTCATCCAATCATGAGCGATTATAATTATGATAACTCAATAATAAAATTTCGCTGAATTTGATTAATATTTCTAGCTAAATTTGCATTAAACCCTCTTTCGGCTAGGTATACTAGAAGTACCTTGGAATTTCATCCAATCTTATTCATTTTTGGAACACTTATTGAATATATTAAAGTACACTCCATACTCCTATTTTGTAAAGTTTAAAATAAAAGTGTGACTAAAACCTGTATTGGGACGATATAGGAGTACATTACGTAACTCTGCTTTTTATTCAAGCTCGACCAAAATACTAACTTAGAGTAGAGAGGTGTTCTGAAGGTACCCCAAATATTAGTCGAATAGGGCCCAAGTTCGAACTTAGATCTAACATTTTAAGATATAACTAAAAATTAATAAACATAGCATACGGATGACCTGAAAATTAATAACAAAGACAGACATGATAGTCAACCAAATCCGAATATATAATACCCATACGTCATTCATTTTATAGAATCGTCAAAATTTTNATAGTCGGCCAAATCCGAATATATAATACCCATCCGTCATTCATTTTATAGAATCGTCAAAATTTTGGAGCAATACCAAATTCCAGAAACGTTCAATGCGTTGAGTTATTAGAGTAAAATATCGGGTAAAACGCCTATATGATGTATCCGATCTGACTCATACTGAAGAATTTTTTTAATACATAAACGCCTACATTCCAAAATTCAGTAGCATGCCATGAAACAATTGGCTTTTCGGGAAATAGAAAATATACGTTCCATGGCAGGAACCTGTCGTTATGAACCGATTTATCTCAAATGGTCGAGGTTATGGCGATGACCCAAAAAGGCTTCCATACCCAATTTTATGGGAGGCACCAGAAATTATGGACCTAATTAAGTACTCGTACTCACGGACAGATGGACATACCGGCATCGTGTAAGGGAGATACTTCCACTCAAAAATTAAATTTTGTTGAATTTGATTAATGATTGTAGCTAATTTTATTTAAAACCCTCCTTTCGGACCACAGAAGTGTCTTGGAGGTACCTTCAACTTTCACATACTCATTCAAATTTTTGGAACACGATTAAATACCTTGAAAATTAATCTTATTACTATATTCCATGGCGAAATACCAACTGTCAAGGCTGCTGCAGGAGCCCTAAGAGCCCAAATATAGTTTAATTGATTTTCCGGTACCCAGAAATCGTGTGAAGTTCGAACTTAGATCTAACATCTTTCCATAGGTTATGTATGCTTAATTTCGAAATCCGAGCCCAATGCGTTCTATCACCAACTTGATGAAGGATAGATATCGCTGTAACAAATTCTGTGGTGATGCTGAAGAAATCGGTATATATTTTGATAGGCCTCCGGGCACTCGTTCTAGCTGTTATCAAAACTAATATACTCTTTAGGAATTTCATTGGCGACGTGTATATTTCTTTGTGTTTGAGATGACGATTATAAAAGTAGTTTCTCAAACAGATCGATGATAATTGTGCGTATTTTGTAAGCAGTAAGGTCGAATTCGTGAATGGATTAAATCGGTGCAAGCCCTTCAAGAGAATCAATAAAATTATCGTAACAGTTTGATCGGAAATACACAAAATCTTCGCTTAAAACCATTCGTTTTTGTCATATGATTTAAAATTAAAGAACATGTTAAAAATTTTTAAGAATCCTTTCAGTCAACATTTTTTATAAGTTTTGCTTTGTTTGCACACACATACATATAATTTGTTGTTTTCGCGCTTACTGCGTGTGTTTGATTAGAAAAGCCAACAACACAGAAAATTAAAATTGACATCTAATAAATTTTTATGAGCTGATAGTTCTTTCCAATTATTTCTTATGTCCTGTAGGAACAATACCTTAATACTCATGCCGTGCACACGCCAACTGAGTTCAATATCTAGCGCCCGTTGGTCAATAAATATTTCACCCACTAAAATCTGCTTTGCGGTATTAAACCAATTAACTGTCACTTTTGCTTAATCACAATCTCAATTAAGCACCTGCGCCCCCACGTACACGGCATTCGAAAAAAAATTTTCATAAATTGAATTCCAACCGATTTATTAAAAACTTCGTCATCAAAAAACCTTGTCAGCAAAGAAAAAAGTGGTCAATGTTTCTAAAATTATTTAGACAATTAGCAAATGAAAATTAAGAAACCTTGTTTTTAAATTGTTCTTTTTTTTTTGTTGCTATTTTTTTTTGCGTAGTAAATGAAATAAATTATTTTCATAAGTTTTTACTTTTAGGCCATTACTGTAGAATATTTTTACATTATTTTAATATAGTTTATTAAGCTAACCTTTTATTACTTCAGATTCTCCGATTTTTATCTATAATTTTGGCTACAAAGTCCATTTTTTTGCACACACTGTATTTGTCATTACCGTTCGGTAAACATTTCTTGGGACACCTCTACTTTATTCATTATTATTCTATTAATACGTTATTTTTATTAATTTTATTTATAATTAAAAAGTTATTTTTATTTTAGTTTAGTGGTTGTAATTTGTATCGACTACCTTTTTCCACTTTAGTATTATTTGTATCTTAATTTGTTATGTTGCTCACTCTTATTCCTCTTATTATTTCCCGGCTGCTAAGTTTGAATATCTTAAAGAGTGATAAATGTTGAATTAGAATTCGAGGCGGAACGGGAATACGATGTGCGGTTATTTGTCAAAACACTATCCATAACAATGTTTAATTTCTGGCTAAGAGAAGTGTAACCAAAAAAATGTAAACTCCTATCCACTCCATGAAAGTATTTTGGGCGATTGTTCAGCATACGTTATGTGAAAGATATGCAAGAAACTGTAAAGGAGAAAAGCTCTTAATTTAATGAGTGCCAGGAAGAGTTTTTTAAAGCAATTCGATTAAGCGGAACCAGAGTAAATGTGATGATTTCTATATAAGAACAAAGTAGCTAACAGCACTTCCTTAGACGTAGGCATGTTATAAAAAATTGAAGGCGATCAGATCCGTGAATCTAGCAAAGTATTGACAAAAAGACCTCCAAAATATGGGAGAACAGTAGATCAGCAAGAGTTGCCAACAAAGAAATACTATTAGGTTGTGAACAATTATGATTAATTGAAAAATAGTAACCACAATATAATATTTGAAAACCATAAAAGTTTCAAATGAGTAAGTAATTATAAGAGTGTTGTAACATAACACGAAAATTGAATAGCATTCTGGTACGAATAATTGTATAATTTCTTAATTCTTTGGTTCAAATTATGACAAAAGAGACTACGAAATGCTTGTTATTATTATTCGCGCTTCTCTGAATCACGAGGATGTTTATATTCAAGATATCGAGTCGACCACTCTACTTCAACTTTTATCGTGTATTAAACTGTGTTTTTCTCCTAGTTCTGATAATTAACCTTCCGCAGTTGTTTAATTTTCTCACGTTATTCCAGTTTTGCATTTGTTTAATTAATCTTCGACGAATCGACATCTATTCCAAACCCCTGGCAGAGTTCGTTTATCATTCTACTTTATGAAAACGGTTCTTAGTCCAATATTTCTAGTATTAGATCCACTTCTAAACTGGCCGCTTTTGCTAATATCATTACTGTTGTTCTTGAACATCGGATGTCTTTGTGAAGCACTCCATACCAAAATGGTTTCATGACTCGTTGAAAAAATGTAACTAATTTGTTGGTATTTTTTTCTAAAACATTTGGTTTGGAAAATGGTGTTCAAACGGATGTGATTTACACTAATTTTTGAAAAGATTTACATATACCTGTATCTATTACGCTTTTCCTTTTCTGTGTATTGCCACTCCTTTCAACTTGAGTAAAATATTATGTTTCATTGTCACCTAGAGTTATTCCGGTTACCTCTAGATGACGTCAATATAGTCATTTGGGTTCATTATTATTCAACTTGCTTGCCCAATGTCCAGTCGTCTATAATACCCAACATCAATCTTTTAATGTATGTGGATGATTGTAAGTTTTTCGCCCGTCTCCACTAACCCCTTACAATAGATTTATTACAATACGATCTAAATCTCCTCGATATCTGATGTAAGGCCCACCGTCAATCTGTTAACCTTCTTTGAAAAATAGCAAACTTTATTATAGACGTATGCCATTTTAGCTATTGTCATTAGTGTTGCCAGTTCCCAAAGTATAAAAAGGTCGTTGGTATAAAACAAATGAACATGTAAATAAATAAATTAATAAATTCCACCATGGTTAGGAGAGTTAATTCTTTTAAGACATGATTCAAATAACTAGCTTTTACTCATAGTTCGATAGATTATCCATAAGTTGATGAGTTAGAAGGAGTCTAGGGATCGGGTATCAGCAAACAAGTGTTGCATTTTGTTCTTGAGAGAGTCCATTTATTTAATGAACTGGGAAAAATGCTTGAAGCGAAGCTCCGCCATCTTGACAAAAGATACAACACCAAGTTATTTTTCAAGTCTCTTATTAGTCCGATATTGGAATATCCCACTATACAAAAAGTTCCTCATTTAGCACTACGTAGATGAGACTGCATACTTATTGATCTGCTTGCTGAGAAAATGGCGTACGGTTAATTCAATTTATTCATTTTATTTATTTTTTACATGTCTTAAAATTTCATATTTCTTCCCGTGCTTCGTGAAATTTAATGCTCTTAAAACTAATTTTTTTTCCATTAATTTTGCCATGACTTTAATACATACTCTAATTTTATTATAAACGTAATCATTTATATTTCATATTCTGTAAAAAATCACTTTTGTCGTATTTTAAATTGAAGCCCGATTCATCATATGGTAATTCTGTGTATCTCAACGAGTTCATCAACACTAGGACATGGTAAATTTGGTCAAAAATTTAGTTTAGAGTCCGAACAAACCACTCCATCTTTTCAGACTTGATGTTGAGTAAGGCTTTCTACCTTTCTTTGTCCATGCAAGAAAAAAAAAAACAAAAATGTCTTACCTCCAGTACAAAGTCGAACCACTTAATATTGAGGTATGTGTATTTTATCTCTGGTTTAGTATTGAGATATGTGTATTTTATTTCTGGTCCAATATTTCCGATAGGGTTTGAACCTCGAACAGGTAAAAAATTCTTTTTAATGTCTTTTTTTACTTCCAATGACGATATGGAGTTTGTAAAAGCCACCATTTACGGAAGTTCTTAAAAAAGGGAAAACTTGGAATGCTTTTCTGGACTAGGAGTATTCTGGATGCGTGTATCGAGACCTTTTGTTGAATTGGTATTAAATCACATAAATTGTAGCACCGGCTTATTAGACCAGCACTTGATTGAATTAATTGGAATATTGTTTGTTTATCATAAGAGGAGTGACTTCTATAGTAGAATTCATGTTAACAATAATAAATATTAACAATACACAAAGTGTGTTAAATCCAGTGGGTTTATAGTGGACCTGGCGACCTGGCCGCCTTATGTCACTTTGCACTCAAAATGAGGGGTCCAACTTGAGTGAGAGACCAGAACCCCAAGTTAGTACCCTTGGTACCATATAGTGTGTACTGTGTACGCAGCATGGACACCTACCATGGTTTGGTATGAGGCCTACCTTACACACAATGTGTGTAATTGCACTGTAGAAATAAAACTTATTTAAGCATAAATATGAGCAATACAATTAAATAATAAACTTTTATGATAATAAGTAAAACGCCGGCACGGCATTTGCTGCGCAAAGCTCTTAACGGCAAGCGAATAGTCCCAAAATATTAATCAATGGCAATAATTGTATCTCCTGTAGCCGCTGTTCACGTTGAAAACAAACAGGCAATATTTTTAGCTTATCGGTCTGTCCATTTTAAAGTTTGCATTTAAGTTTCAATTTTAAAATCTATTTCTTTGCAAAAAATAAATAAAAAAACTATAACTCAATAAATTATAATGAAATATTTGACAATTGATTTCGAACGTGGAGTAATCAACGATTTCTGCGTATTACGTATATTCGCAAAACCTTACCATTGAGTATAAAAGTATATTAAAACAATTTATTGTTGATATCGTTTTCCTTTAATAAGTTGGTAATCCTTTAAGAGTCGTGCACTATTTTCTTGTAGACAAGCCATAACAGATTCTCAAGAAATATTCTGGAATACATTGTACATTAGTAATATAATTAGCAAGTTATTATCAATTATGATAACTCAATAATAAAATTTCGATAAACTTAGTTTTTGTCCGAATTTGCCTTATACCCTCGTTTCGGACCACATAGGTGTATTGGAAATATCTCTAATGTTCATCCAGTCTTGTTTATTTTTGGTTTACAAAGTGATCATAATTATGATAACTCAATTCAAAAATTTCGTTGAATTTGCTATACTTACTTAAAACCCTCTTTAGGGACCACATAGGTGTAGTAGATGTACCTCTGAATTTCATGGAATTTTGGTTATTTTTGGTACACTTATTGAATATATTTATCTTCATTCAAATTTTAATTTTATAAAATGTAAATGATAACTGTGGACAATTCTGCACTTAGGCCCCTATTGCGACAATATGGGAATTCCGTAGGTAACTCGCATTTATATTCAATAACCACCATTTTTCTAACACATTTAGATGTTATGAATAACAACCTAATAACGAAATTGCATTGCATTGAATAAACAGGTTGACTGGAGGAAATTTGGTCGGATCGGGTCGAAGTTCGAACTTAGATATAGCATCGATACATTGAGTACGTGCGCGGAATTTGGTAATTGAGCTCAACGCGTTCTCTATAGGATTTGATGACGTACATACAAACAGACGGGCGGACGGACAGACATCGCCATATCGAATGCTGTGGTGATGCTGATGTTATTAGTATACATATTTTTGGTGTCTGGTTACTCGTTCTAGGTGTTACAATCGTATGATCAAAAACAATTCAGAAATTTTATAAAAATGTAAAAAAAAATGATAACTTTGGGTAATTCTGCACTAAAACCTCTATTGGGACAATATGGGAGTAATGGAGCTACCTTTGATTTTTAATCGATAACGACTATTTTTTGAACACATTTAGATGTATGACACCATTAATATAGAAATTTTATTGCAAAACTGAAACGATTACGGCTGCAGTAAATTGAAGGCCCCAATTTTGAGTAAAGAGGTGTGCTGGAGGTATCCGAAATATTGGTCAGATCTTAAGCAAATCCAAACTTCGCTCTTACATTTTTCCATAGAATGTGTGTGCCTCATTTCGTAAGTCTAGCTCAATTCCTTCTTTTTAGTTCTGCTTACTGGCGGACATGTCTAGATGAATTTCTGTGGTGCTGATATCGGTATATATTTTGATAGATGTTCGATCACTCGTTCTGGCTGTTACAAATATTCCGGCAAAACTAATATACACTTTATCAACTTCATGGGTGATGTATATAAAAAGACATAAATTGCTTAAGAGCTAATGGGCGGCCTTGAATGTAAAAATTTTACGTTGAAATATCCTTGTGAATATCAAACGGATGAATTTTAAGCAAGACCAGACGTTGCGTAACAATTTTCTGTGCTCGCATGTAACACAATAATAAATTATACGTCAACAAGACAGAATCTTACGTAGACATAAAAATTCAAGTTCAAGTAGAAAATTATATTTTAAGACTGCAAACGGAATTTTGAGTGACATACTGTGCAGGGTTTACGCCAAATACAGCCTTTTTAACGGACATTTATAATAAAACATATTGGGAAAAATTCGTGAAAATTTTCTAAAAAGTATTTCCCAAATTTATGACGTCGAGTATCATCATTATAAAATTTTATTCAAAAATTAATTTTGTTATTGAAAATTAATTGCAAAAATCTAATTATTGTTCTGAGGGAGGACAAACTCGATTATCAAAAATCGCGCTCACTTAAGTCATTCATATTATTACTATTTAAAAATCTTTCATATTTTAGAAATTACCATTAAATACAATTTGCTTTCAAAGAATTTGAGCTGATGCTGATGTCTTCCACTATCTCATTTTACGTCTCGTCTATTTTGGTTGGACAGTCGATATTATTTCTTACACCTTTATTATGACAAACGTATTTTGTTCTATTGCATTATTTGAAGTCTTAGAGACCATACCATACTTTTGAACATTAAATTCGATAGGAAAGAGCAACTTCTGAAACCGGTTGATGAGTCTTTGGTATTGAATTTGAATTAGGCACGTCCAAAAGACTACAACAAAAAAGTGCGTTTATGGCGAATGCAAAGTGAGACAAACACAAATGAATTAAAAAAATTAAATAAAAAATTTTGCTTTTAATTTTATGAACAGAAAGCAAGCAATTTTCACATACAAAATCTCAAAAAATTGTATATATGCACTGCATGAAGAATAGAAGCTAGAAAAAGTAAACAGCAAACCAGAGTTTTCTTTTCTTGAATTACACGTTAATCCCTTAAGCAACTGATACCAACCCGTTTTGCACGATTCCCTCATTAAAAGCAGCCTAGTTTATTCTAAAAACAACCTAAAGGCTAACCAGAGGCAGCTTAAGTATAATAAAAGTATAATCAAATAAATTCTAACACAAAACCCACCACATTTTTGTGTACCTAAATTTGATGTGGTAATTAAATTCTCCCAAAAATTAAATTTAAAAAAAATAAAATATTTTATGAAATCTTCACGTGCTTTTTGGTTAAAGCAATTCTGAATTATAGCGGGAAACTTTCTTATTTCGTTTTCGCTTTGCTAAATTGTCATTTTTTGTAGTTGTTTCATTTGTTTTCCACTTACATTTATTATACCATTTTTATTTGTTTTTCCCTCATTCGCTTACAGTATAGAGTGCCCCAATTTGTCCAACAAGAAAATTAAGATAAAATAACTTTATTCTATATAAACAATCCTTTCAAATATAACTTATTTCAATCTCAGTTTACTGTGGTTTTATGTCAACTTGATTTGAAACGCATACTTAAAAAAAAAACAATAAGCCAAGTACAAACGCACACGCAAAAGGACTGCGTCTGCTTGAACTGGTTACTGCCAACGCATGTAAACAAAAAACATGTTTGCTATGCGTCTGGGTGTACCTAAATAGAAGCTTCCTAGAAAATTATGTCTCGTGCCGCTGAATTAGTGGTAAAGAAGGAATTCAATGCCTCCGCTATAATTTGACTCTAAAAAATTGCCTTAAGCTCATTAGCACAAAACACACACATAAGTACATATACATGAACTTAGCATCGCTAACAGAAAGGACACTCGTGCTGGTTAAACTAATTTTCCATCTCAAATATGCCCGTTGTTTCCGCCTATTTTATTTATTTTATTACATTTTTTATGAAACATTTTCCTGCGTTTTTTCTTTTGCTTACATTTTTTTGTCTTTCTATAGCGGCTTTTGAATGTTATTCATTACTCTGTTGTTAGGATTCAATTTCCTTTTTCTTTTATTTGTATTAGCTGTATTAGAACAAAAGTACGTACATACACTAATACTATGTAATATTGCTTATCTTAATTATTATCTAGAATGTCAATATTTGTTAAGCTCTTTTAAGACTACTCAGCGCACACAATAACAGTAAAGGAATTGAGGGAACAATGGAATTGTGAGTTTTTTTTTCTGCTTAAATTGGGTTCATTTTTTTTTTTTTTTTTGGACGTCTTATATAATTTTTGGTTTACACTTTTATAGCTTTTTTGAGTGACTTGATTTTGTTCCATATCACACCCAATGTCAACGGCCATGCTCTGGTCAACAATATTCAATTACATCAAACGATCCACACCAAAAACAAAATAGATGTAAGAGTCGATCAAATTCGACCCATCAACATTTCATGTTATACAACCATGAACAAATATTGCGTCAATACAAAATTTCAGCAACTTTCGATAAAACAACTGTTAATTACTCAATTAATTGGAATCGAAAAGTGTCGAGCAAAAATGCTACCGTACCAAGTTTCAGTACAATGCGATGAAACTCTTGACCGACGAACGAACATCGCACAATCGAATTTTTTTTTTTTCTTATTCTATGAATATATCGCCAATCAACATAATTTATGACTGATGGGTATAACAACCAATAAATAAAGTAACTGAAATCCCCCAAAATATCTGTTTTTTTTAGTTGGTTTAGTATGACTCTATCCCTACAGCTACATATAATATTTTCATAAACATGTCTGGAACTAAGTTAAAGTGAATGAATGCGTTTGACAAATTTTTCGCCTAATTTCGATACGCACTGCTATACTGGAGGAGGTTTTAATTTCAATCCAATTATTCAGAATTTTGGCGAATACTATCATTTCCCACCTCAAGATGAAATTTTATAGATGAATATAAAATTTTAATTTCTTGTTTCGTTGGTAACGTGTATAAAAATATGCACAATATTATTTATTTGTTTATTCTTGACATATTTAAAACTATTATATTTTCTTAAAAATGAACACATTTAATTTTTCTTTTTCCTAAATTTAGTAACAAAATTATTATAATTAGTCTAAGACAAATATTACTTAGAATTGATGTTACACTTAATGTTTCGGAAATGAAAGGCCTATCGTTGGGAGTGTTTTAGTTGAGCCGTCCGCTCCGCTATACTCCGGTTCACAAGGAGTCCTTTAGGCACCATCCATCGAGAATATTATAAAAGTAGATGGCCTATCGAGTGTTTAAGTTGAGCCGTCCGCTCCGCTATGCTCCGACTCACAGCGAATTCAGTAGGCCCCATCTATAATTTTTTGTCTCAATTTGATAACTGCTTATATTTTTGTTAATTTATATGTGAACGTTGAAAATG
>JXOS01005235.1:0-49986 GCA_001015075.1 Cirrula hians
TTTGCATTGAACGTTCACTCTCAATTTCAAAGAAACCAGTAAAAGAGCTAAGTTTCTCATGGCATGCTTATGAAATTTGAAATGTAGAAGATTTGATAATATCTTAATCACATTTTTCAGTTTGAGTGAAGTGCTATGGCTGCGGAATCTATTAATTGAATGACTGATGGGTAGTCGGGTTTAACCGATGATTACAGCTAACTTTTTTTTATATCTATTACCTTGTAATACTGTTAAGTTACCAGAAAAACCAAATACTAGATTGCACAAGAGTTTAATATTGTGCTTCATAAATTATGGATGATGGTGTAAGAAACACAATACATTTCTGTTGATCAATTCTTTGGAATTTAATTGAATTGCTTTCGTCCATTTTCTGAAGTATAAACAATTCCGAACATATTCAATCTTTTGACCAGGTTGCAGAAGATTACAGTAAGAAATTAGCTTGCGTCTTACGATAGCTACAACATCAGTTGCCCTCATGTCAATTCTAAGGTACTTCGATCCTTCAAAAAATAGTCCTGGTCTTACATCGTATCCCAATATCAGAGACTATGAATAAGTGTCAGCAATTACATATATCATAATGTGCGTTTAAGGACAGAGTAACATTAATAGGGTTAATTTGGTTTCTTCTTACAAAAACCGACCCAATTTGTATTATATTACGCTACGCATGTTTTTGCTAAAATTTTGTTGGCACATACAGCAAAATATTTTCAATATACTTCGTTTTCTTTAATCTTTTGCTATACAAATTCTAAGTCTTAGTGTTGTTTTTAATTTATTGGACTACGCTCTACTTCACTATCGGGTAGGTTCTTTTGTGATCTTTCGACTTCAAATATTTACGGTAGCTAATGTTAAATTTGTTAGTGAATGAAAAAAAAAATAATTACGTTCGATGATTTGTAAGTTTGAAAGACGAAAAGAGTTCCAAATAATATCTTTTTATTACCAGTGTTCTGCTTTGGGAAGCAGATTGCAAATTCAACGTTACTCCATCGATATAAGGTAATGCAACTGTTACACAATATATTTTATGTTAACAGAAAAGCAAAGCAAACTTTCTGTATGGCACACCATGTAAATTGTTATTGTCACTGTAAGTTGGCATGTTAATATGCATCAATGCGGCGAAGCTTAAGTTTTCATCATTTGTATTTATAGAAAGTCTCCAAGGAATTATAAGAAATTTTCCTATAAACCATAAAGCTCATATGATTGCATTTGTTATAAAACTTATTTAAAATTAAATGATGGTATGCTAGGTGTTATTATAAAAAGAACCATACTAGTACTTGTTATAAAATACAATGACTTATAGCACCTCGCAATTGCCCATTTNCGTTATTATAAAAGGAACCATACTACTACTTGTTATAAAATAAAATGACTTATAGCACCTCGCAATTGCCCATTTTCACAGAAATCTTATTATAAATTGTTTATGGCATTNCAAAGTCACATAAAATATAAGAAATATCGTTTCATAAAAACCAAAAGCAATTTNTAAAATATACCAAATATCGTTTCATAAAAACCAAAAGCAATTTCATCTCATCAAAATATAATTTAGTACTCTTTTATTCGAGCACTCATTTTCACGTTATTGGTAGTATCATACTTGAAATAGTATTATAACATCATATAGCAGAAGCAGATTATCACAACCATAACAGCAGCATATATTCACATAGTTGTGTATTATGGTAAATGTAACTATTTTCAGTAGCAGAAATTCGGAATATCATAAGCTAGTGACAGAAATTTTGACAGTACGATGTTTGACGCCACTTTTAGTTATAAAATTTTAGATGGCAATCCGAAATAGAGAGGCAGCTTTGAATTGAACTTTGATAAAAAATGATATATAATGCTTTAGCAAATGTAATAAAATAAATGAAAAAGCTTCGCTTCCTTTATATCTTCTATAATTATTCAATAAAACAAAGTTCATTCTGTACTGAACTCGGATTTTACAATTAGAGCTTTTCAACTGGTAATTACGAACTGTTATATTGGCACTGTTAACATTGTTATGGCAAATTAACAGAAAGTATATTAATAGTTTATATACTGCACGCTTCTAAGAGAATTCAAAATGGAAGAAAGAGTATATCATAGTTAACTGTAATATCTCTTCCAATAGATGCGATACTTTGTTTAAGCGAACAACACAAAATAAGATTTATTTACAGTTTAGCTGATTATATCATGAAAGGTATTTAAGCATTTTAATTTTTACATTAAATAAAATATTTTTATTAAGTTAATTTAGGAAAAAAAATCATTACAAATTTCTCGTTTTTATGTTTTTAGGATAAGGTTCATTTTTGAATAAGTAGTCTCAAAAGCGTCCGTTTTTGAAAATCGAGAAGAAAACCAGATATCATATGTTTTCTACAATTACGTTATATTTAAACAGTTTTAGTAAGATGGAACAATTGGTTCCAGAAAAGTATAAATTCATGATCAGTGAACAAGTTTATGTAAATTTTGTAGTTTGATCAGAACCGAATACGCCACATTGTTGATCTGATTTGAGAAAATACGCCTTAGACTCAAATCGGACATATATGTTACGTAGGACTTTCCTCCATACACTGCATGCCTATCAGTGCTTCAAATTGTCTAGCTTTCAGATTAGTATATATATATATATATATATACTACTGTGTTCAAAAAGGATGGTGAATTTTGTTATAAAATGATAAATCTTTATGTATTAATCGAAACCAATTTCTTTCCCTTACAAGCACTCCCCCTCTGATGCAATGCATTGATGCCATTTCATTTCTGGAAGCATGACAAAAAGTCGTTTCGCGCTATAGTCTTCAAAGCGCGCAACGAATCACGTTGAATCTCTTCAATAGATTCAAAGCGGTGTCCCCGTAACGCTCTCACAAATCAATTCGATGAAATTGAGTGTCTTCAGCAAGATTTGAATTTTCTAAGTCCCTAATGATCCTTCATAATCGTTTGAACTGATTGAACTGAAATGCCAACTATATCGAGTAGGTCTCTAATTGTCAATCGACTTTTTTCAAGCACCAATTCCTTGATTTTATATGTTGTTCATCAGTTGACGTTGATGGTTGTCCGGAGCGTTCCAATTTCATTCCAGATTTAATGAGACTTCTTTTCTCAGCAAAATCACGCATTACAAAAATCGACAAAATCACTTTTAGTCGTTTAGAAATCACAAGCGTACCCATTTGACTAATGATAACATTCAAATAAGAGTATTACCAACATAAAAATTAAACTAGTTTGTTTTGATATCGTTAGCATGCAAGTTTCAATTAAGAATTAAATTTACTTTTTGAAAGCAGTATTATATTACTCAATTATCCTATACATAATTTCCAGACTGATTTCTGTGCATAAAGTCCTTATCCACTTCAATTTTAAGTTTCGTATTTTAACGAATTATCCTAGGATTTAATCTCTATCAGTCTAATCTTCTGTGCTTACGCTTCGTATTTGAAAATGTGGTAACTACATCGCAGGCGAATCTGGTGATAATGTCACACTATTACTAAAAATGGTGCCATTGTGGTTTTAGCCGACAGCACAGATGATTTTCACTGTCATTATGTGGAAAACTCACAAGATGGGAAATCATCTTTTCCCGTTTGGAATTAAATGGCCGCCAAATCAGTTGGTGTGTTTGTTACATGAAATTTGTATTTTCTCTTATAAGGGCTCAATACCGTCGATAGTAAAAACATTCGACAGATGTTTTCAAAATACCTAATATTAAATAATTAGTAACTACCCAGCTTCTGTCACACATGTTAGAGTACTTGACAAATATCATTTGCTGAATTGTGTATCCCTAACCGTCGCAATCAGAAGACCAACGGTTTATCCGTATCAAACCTAAGCTAGCTTCTTAATACTCATCAGTCGCAGAATTGTTTATGAAAAATTTATGTTATTTCGAAATGTTCCTTCTGAGCATTAGTTTCTTGGAAAAAAAAATAATAATAATCCGTTGGTGCGGGTGCTCGTGGTTTAAGATAACGCGAGTTATTTTTGAGCTACAGTAATGAAAATCTATTTGTGAACACATTTTTCAAATAGGCATATCAAGTTCGAGAACGGACCAAATTGGTCAATAATTTTCGGTACCGGATATAAAACGATTACTACTACATTCATGGAAATTAATATAGGATGAAGGAGATTTCTTCGCACGCGTACTGTATTTCGGTATGAATGCATTTTTTTACCATTGATACTCGATTGGACAAAAAGATTGCCTTATAACTTCGGTTACCTCCATTGGGATATTTATTCCCATCATTAAAAACCAGGATTTTCATCCCATGCTAATGAAATTTGGTATCGTCCAGTATCGTGCAAACTCGGTTTATTACTTTGGGTGACTCCCATAAACGCTTTACCCCTGATTGTACTGAAAACACTTTAATGTATTGCGATAAAGTTCTATGATTTGAGGTACTTTGGACCATAATTTCGAGTACCTCCCTAGGCATTTATTTACTTGCTCCTTAATTTCAAGTAACTCCCATAGATGGTTATTTTTGTTTCCAGTACAGTTGTTTCATCAGAATCTGCTGAAACTTATTAAAGATGGAATATTTTGATGGTTTCATTAAAATGCTGAGTTTGTACGAAAACAGAAAATAAACTCGGGTATCTCGCATAGCTCTCACATATTTTGTTCATGTTGTCAGATGAAATGTTATTTTTATTATTTAATCAAGGTTTAACATAAATCATCAAAAATTAGACCTTCCAAATTTTTTTTAAATATTTATGTAATGTTCTGCCTTTTATTGCAACCATTTGATACTTCATCTGTCAAAATATTCGGATTCGGCATTTCGGGTTTGAAAACTTACAAATTAATTTCCCTAACTAAGGTTAAAAATGTGACCAGAGGCTCCATTATCTCCGGAGAGCGCTGGATCTGAACTAAAAAAAGAAAGTTCTAAAAAAAAAAAATATTTACATGGAAAATGCTGTGTCTTTTGTAATCGGCAAAAAGGCAAATACATATTTCTTGTTGGAAAATTACATCAAATCATTGTATACTCATTACAAAATAGGTTGTGGCGCTCTGCATAGAAATAATCATTTTGGAGTAATTTTTGGTTAGATGGATATCGTTAAAATAAAAATTTTCATTGAGGGATATGCGTCTGGGAATCCTTCTGTGAGTAAGTAAAGTAAAGTCAATTTTGTGAACGGATAAGAACATTCCATAAATTTCGATACCTCAAACCCTACCTTCAAAACTGTACGCATGAAGCGCAAACAGTCAAATTATTTGTCACTGATGGTTAAAATTCTTTAAGAAACAAATTATAAAAGCCTTGCTGTGAACACTTTCGAAAATTGGCATAATCGGTAAATAGTTTTGATTACTTCTCATCAAAGAAAGGTTTTGTTCTTGAAACACAAAGTGTTGGAGTTTCTGAAAATGTGCACTATCGACTTAGCATCACGGATGAAATTTGAATTTAAGTAAATAAAATTGGTTGATATAAGTTAAAGTGTTAAATTTCAGCTTAAGTCAAACAATATTGGGCAGCTCTTGATCCTGGTGAAGAACAAATTTTTTTTTCTCTTAAGATAAAATTGCAATAATAAGGCTACAAAATATATCTGTTAATTTAATTAATAATAATTTTGTAATACATGATTATGTTACAACATTGTTTGTGCGAGAGCAAAATTACATTTATATTTACGGCAAATTATGTATATTATCAAATGGCTCTACCATATTTGAACAATTTTATTTATTTTAATATTTATTTTGTTGAATATTTTTGTACGCATAATTTTACTTAGAAATAAATGAGACAGATACCATTGAATTAAAGAATTTCTTTAATAGCTTCAATTTCGAAACAATGTACATAACCTTGTATAAAAAATAAAATTTAACAACGATGATTCAATTGAAATTAATGACAAATCAAAAACATTTTCAAATAATTCAAAACACATTCACTTAATGTTAATGGATGCATTCAACGGTATGTGTTAGTTTTAATACGCATCCTTAGAAGAAATACAGGCAAATTCAAATACAATTTCGAACTGAAACTTGCGAATTATTGCAATATTATATAATAAAAGTCCAAATAATTCTTGAATATAAGTAATAAAATGCTTAATTAATTATTATTTATTTATGTATTTCTTTTTTTTTTTTTTTAATGTTTAACAAAGTGTTGTTACAAATTGTCGAACATTTGAAATGAGTATGGGGTAACTCTAAAAACCCAATTACAATACCCATAGTAATCAAGTAACATAAATAATAAGCACATAATTTTAAAATATGCAAATTCAAAACAAGTAAGAAAATTACAGTCGCCTAAGGCCAATAGTGATATACACGTCACTCTTAAATTGTTAAGTCTAGAGAAGTCACATTAATGAAGTAGGAGATATCTCTAATTTTCATCCAAAATAGTCTATTTTTGGTACACATATTATTTGTATTTATAATCAGTGAAAATTTGAACTTGAATTTGAATTGAATTTACTTGGTACCTTTTCATGGAAGTATGCCAATTTTAGTATTGCAAAATTGTATTGCAAAATATAAACACTGAAGGATGCAGAAGGTCCAAGGCTCCAATTTGGAATAAAGACGTGTACTGAGGGTAATCGAAATCTGGTCGCATCCAGTCAAAGTTCGAACTTAGATCTAATAATTTTCCATAGATTTAATGTTCCGAATTTGGAAACTCTAGCTCAAAGCGTTCTGTCTAGAATTTGATGATGGAGAGACAGCCGGACGAATATCACTATATTGAATTCTGTGGTGTTGTTTGTGGTGCTACAAACGTATGCCCAGAAACAATATACACTTAGCCAATTTCATTGGCGACGTGTTTAAAAAGAATAAAAGATAATGTTAAAGCTGGGTTAAACTGACTACTAAATAGACGTCAATAATTCCACTAAAATATGCATGGATCTTGCCTGTTTCTGGACACCAAGAAATACTTTAATTTTATTAAAAAAATCGAATACAAAACTCCCAATTAAAGTAGATAGTTTATCAGATGAATAGCTAACGTTATCTGTCACATGCAAAAAGAAATGACTTTTTTGCATTTATTTCTTCTTTTCTTTCGCTATCAATACTCCATTATGGAATCAAGAAAATTACATCATTAATTTAATACATTAAACCATCTGCCATACCAGTTTTATCAGATAGATATATCTGAATGTCATCCGTATATACATGCAATGTGGCACTCTTAGTAGGTAAGAATATGTTATAGATGCACATCGACAACAGGAGCGGGCAAAAAACAACAGATTTTATTCGCTTTCTTTCAGATTCAATTTTATTCAAAATAACCAATTGATTTCTTATATGATGACATTATTATTAGAAATTACAATGCTATACTTCTAAAGCCAAAGCTCTTCTTGAATTTAACACTCTCATAATACCATCCAAATCATGAATTTTTCTGAAATGCAACTGTAACTGCGTGTGGTAGAGGTAATAGTTGCAATTTGAAATTAACTTTTAAATAAATCCAGCAATTTCAATTACAATTGCTGTGAACTTTACAAACTTACCGCTGTAAACGTCTATTAAATTACAAGCAAACTGTCTCAATGGATTTTCCTGCTGATTTCTGTTTCTCTTTTGTTTGCTCACCTTAGTGCAGGAGAACCTTTAATGAAAAAAAAAAACGCCATTAATACCACATTACTGCACTTAAACAAGAATTATGAGAAAATTTCTAGATGTGGCCAAGTTGAAACAAAAATAACTGCTATAGCAATAACAATAATTGTAATTTTACAAAACAAAAGTTGTTTCATTTAATATTCGAACATTTCTTGTGGAAAAAAATTATTAAACCAAAAATTTAAGCCAACGGAATTGAGCAAAAATACAAATGAAAAAATTTCGCGGAAAAGCTGAACGGGTCATGAAAAGCAATGCTCATACTGCTGATCTAAAATGAAAATCTAACAAATGGCGAACAAAATGTTGTACACAAGCTTGTCCCTAGCATACCCACAAGCACACACAATGAAACTAACAGCGCAGCACGTCGCGCAGTGTGCTGAAACTTCAACAAATTGTAGAAACAAGTAACATTTTGCTACCGAGCCGTCGTTAGTGGACAACCGCTATAATGCAAACCTTACTGAAGACTCACACAAGCATACAAATATATGTGGCACCCGGTATTCAATAATGGTCTCGGCTTTTTCACTGCCAATAGTATAAACTGGCCTTTCATAAAGCCGTTTTGCCCGACATTTTCAGCCACCGTTGGTGTAGAATTAACGTTTCACTTTTTCTGTGTTGGTATTTGTGCAATTGTGGTATTGCTTCCTCTGTGTGTGTTCTATTCCCTTATTTGTTTAAAGCTTTAAGCAAGTGCGCAAAACGCATAACTGCATGCACGTATCTCATGCGATTGCGGGCGAGGTATGCATGTGTGTGCGACAAAATTGTTTGACTGTCTCAATTATTATTTGCATCAGAGTGTGTTTGTGTGTTCACTTTACAGCGCATTTAAAAAGCATATATTACTGCTATTTTGTATGAGACTGAAAATGACACATTTATTCAATTAGAGTTAACATAAAATTCTAATTTAAAGTCACATTTATTTTCGTGCTTGTGGTGCCATTGGAAGGAATGAAATAACGAAATAATATAAAAAATAATATAACACAAAAATATAAACAGCTCCTTTTTAAATTTACAATAATAAATTGACTAGAAAACTGTAGAAATGAGTAACATTAGTAATGCTTGCATCGCGTATGTCCGTTTAATGAAGCTTTTACAGGAAATTACCGAGCCATGACCGCAACCAAAAACATCATCTGCGCTGTAGAATAACTTCTTTAATTCAGATTAATAAAGACAATTTAATTTTTTTGCAAGCAAGCATTCTGTTCTTTTTTTAAGGCTTTTATAAATTAATTTAATTTTATAAGGCAGCAAGATTTAAGGAAAACTTAACAGTGTTTGACACTCACAGAAAGAGTTACGGCAGCGTCTTTGGCGAGAATTGATATTCCAGTTTTATATTTGGGTGAACATACTTTTTTTAAGGTAACGATTTTTCTAAACAATAAACATATGGATAGAGCTAAATGCACTGAATTATAATCCGTGGTTTAAGTTCAATAGGAAATATGCTTTCGACATTAAATTATTTTCATCAAGGTATACCTGATTTCTTTTAAATTTAAGAATTGAAGCAAGATCGTCTATAAAATATCAATCACGTAGCAAGTGTGGAAGTGCACTTCGGTAACAATGTTTTTCAATTTCTGATTCCATATAGAAGTTTTCGTATAACGTACGCTTAATAAATCCCCTAGTCGGGTTAATTTTATTCCGAGCCTGTCCAATACCTCGAATTGAATATAGCATTCCACTAGGCCAGTTTGTTGGTTACAGCCTTAAGCCCAATGAAATCTATTATAAAGTGTTTACTTATTTACTTTTTCCAAATATAAAGCTGCATGCAGGGGAAAAAACTATGATATGATATCTAACTCTGAGACCAGAAATAATCAAACAATTTCGAAACTAAGAATTAGAGCTCATTTTTAGAAATGAAAGAAATTGGTAATTATAAAATGGTTTACTCATATCTCCTTTGCCCGCCATTAATTCACCTTCACTCCAAATACTATGGAACAAAATAAGTGTTATTATATATATTTATATATATATGGAAAGATTATAATAGTTGAATACTTGAAATTGGCGGTAGCGGATAGAATTCAGAGTTACCTACTATTTGCCAATATATACGAAAAGAAAGTTGTATGAAAATTAATCAAAAGATATCATAATCATTTATCATCAAAATTTATTGTGCTCTGATGATAGATACTCAGTGGTATCCCCAGTACAGTAATCTAATAAATATGGTTGGTGTTAGTAACAAATTTGGCATTTTATATCAAACTTTTCGCGGAAACCAATAACCGTCAATGAAATTTTATATGAAAATAATAATTATTACTCTAGTGATCCTCAGAAACCTCAATTAGTCAAAATAAAGGATTTCTACAGATTAACTCTTTGTTAGCAAGACCTGAAACATTCCAAAGTGGTGTGTATTACACTTATGTCCAAAGCTGACTGTTTCATTCTTACTTGTATCTTTTTTATTTATCATTTATTTATTATTATATTAGTCTAAAAAATGTTATTTACGTACAGTAATATTTTTTGCGTATTCAATTCTTTATCATACGAACTTCATTCATAAATATTATTACGTTCAAAAGATTAAATGCAATTTTCTCTTAAGAAATAAATAAATCAAAAAATTTGCAACAACTAATACATAGATAATAATGATCAGATAGCTCCGATGGCATTACCAAGGTGAATGAAAAAAATACGTGAAAGTATTGAGCTGTTGTTTGGGAAGTCAGCAATACTATGAGCTGAATCTCCCTATCAAATTCATGTCCTGTGGAGGCATACTTTCACAAAGTCATAATTAATGGCATCCATCCATATTGAAGTGCTCGAAGGTATAGCACATGCCTCCGTAGGTTGATTGCAGTATGCGTACTTGCATTAAAATAAATTTAGAAAACTATATATTTCATAAAATAAAAGAATATTCACCTGGTTAGTAAAGACGCGGAAGAGCAATTACACAAAATAAAAGAATAATAATAAAGCCAATAAGGCAGCAAAGACTGAATTTCAAAAAAATATAAAAAATAAATAAATTAATAAAAAAGGAAAAGTGTTGATTATTAAATAAATAATAAAGAATTTCGGGTTGGTCAAAATTGTTGTTCCTATTTTTATACACGTCACCAATGAAATTAGCTAAGTGCACATTAGTTTTGGTCATATTTGGACACCTAACAAAATATATACCGATATGATCAGCATCACCACAGAATTCAATATAACGATGTCCCTCCGTCCATCTGTCCGACCGCCCGTCATATAATTCTGGAGAGATCACGTTGGGCTAAAATTACCAAATTACCAAATTTAAAATCTAAGTTCAAACTTGGACCTAATCCGACCTATAATTTGGGTACCTCTTGTACAAGTCTTAACCCAAAATTGGGCCTTAACTCTATTCGAGCCGTTAGAGTATTTTGCAATGCCATTTCGTTATTAGTTGGATATTCATAAGTTCTACGTGTGTTCCATAAATGGTCATGATTGAATAAAAATCAGGGGTATCGCCAGTGCTCCTATATAGTCCCAATAAAAATTTTAGTGCAGAATTACCCGTAGTNATCATTTAAATATTATACAATTTCTTAATTGAGAGAACATAAGTACACGTTGGCTAGAAATATTAACTTAATTCAACGAAANTAGTTATTATTTAAATATTACACAATTTCTTAATTGAGAGAACATAAGTACGCGATCTCGAAAGAGGGTTTTAAAGAAATTTGGCTAGAAATATTAACTTAATTCAACGAAATTTCATTATTGAGTTTCAATACACCTATACAATACACCTATATGTTCCAAAAAGAGGGCTCTGAGCTAATTTGAATAGAATTGTTGTAAATATTTTCGTAGCAACCTGTATCTAACTGTTGGCTTTAGCCGACTGTAACATTCCTACTTGTTCTAATAGACTATAGTTGAACATTCTATTTTGTTTTATTTTTTATTTGGCTTACTTATTTCAGCTTTCTTGATCTGATCTTCCTTTTGAGACTCGTTGTTAACAGCTTCATGGTAGATAGGAAGATTATTAAACGAGGTTGTATTGACAGAATCTGAACGTGTTAAGTGAGATGTTTTCCTTAGGTTAGATATTAAAGTCCTTATCAAATATTTATTTGTTAAAATAAACCATGCCTTTAAAAATACGATAAATCCAAGTGGTTCTCCTAAAGTGTTTTTTAAATTCAAAAGCAACCGACCGCGACTTTAAATATTTAATTTCAGTTTCTGTGTTGGATATTCATTTAGAGTTAACACTTAAACATATTACATGGTGCCATAGACAATTTTTTTTTTAGTTACATATTACAGGTACACATTTTAGTTCAAATAACTCAAATTCCTTTAAAGCCAACATAAAATTGAAAATTGGTTATAAATGAAAGGCATACTTTAAATCATAAATATGGCTACGGACCATTGTATTTTTGTGATAACAACGAAAAACCTTTCCAAACTAAAACATACCGTAAACTCTTTTCTATTAAGTCAATTGCAAAATAAATTTGGAACAAAAATTTCAATTAGTATGTGCTAAGTATTGCCTTCTTTTGAGGAAAATTCTGCTGTTCACATGAGTATTGGTAGATTGTTTGCCATGAACTTGATCATTACGCAAATTGGTTTTTTCAAAGAATAGATTGTACACGTATAAAATTTATACTTCAGACAGACATCGTACTGATGTTCTTACCGAGAACAATAACACATGGAGTACATACCGATACGCATCACGTATTACATTGCTATTTGTGCTTGAATAGCATTAAGCATGTATAAAAATGAATATTTAAGTGACTCATTATCGCCTGGAAATTCATTTGTANTATATGTTTAAGTGAGCATGTATAAAAATGAATATTTAAGTGACTCATTATCGCCTGGAAATTAATTTGTCTTAACGAGTTTACAAATGGATAAGTGGGCAGACTGCTGGAAGCNCATTTGTATTCTTAACGAGTTGACAAATGGATAAGTGGGCAGACTGCTGGAAGCTAATAAACAACAATGCAAATTGTACGTACTTACAAATTTGCTAACAAGACCAACTCTTCATATAAAATTCGCTCAGGATATATGTTTACACAAATAGACTTTGAATAACTTTAGGCTTCTATGGTTTTATGATAATAAAATTATTTACCATTCTGTTCCATATTCTGCAGTAAATATCAACAATTTGATCTGTAACAAATTGACTTTAACAATAATTCTTTATGATTCGAATAGAAACGCTTTAACTTATCCATTGTTCGTGGGGCAACCATCACCTTATAGGCATGAATAATGGTTTCATAAAAAATACATGAAATTCTGGTACATGAAATTTCAATGTCAGTAAATTTTGCTGAGTAGCATTTCTAAACAGTACTAAAAAGCGACTTCAAAATTTCAAACGAGCATAACTTGTTTGTGGTTTCCAAAGCGGTACTTAAGAATGTTGAAAGATGCTTCAGAACAAATACTAATTCATTCGCAACAATTTGAAACAAAAGCAAACCCAATAACCACTTTTGTCTTTTGTTGGCTGTCAGAATGAACAACTCACTATCGACATTGCAGCAGTTAAGTCCAGCAACTAGTAGCTAAAGAATTAAGACGAAAGCTTTTGAATGAAAATGAACAATTACTGACAATCATTGTTTACCTGTTATGAAAATGACAAAAAAGTAAAAACATTTTAAAGGAAGTTATCGTATACCAGACGTTAAAACAATACGCGCACTAAAAGAGCTGCACTCAATTAATTAAAGTGATCATCTAAATGCCAATCACGCACACCACGCTATTGCTAACGTACTGCCTCTACCCATTCTGGCTAAATGTAGCTGATTTAATTATGCGTAATCTTTTTACATGCAAATAATTATTCATACAAAGGGTTACCGACAAACGCTCCAGCACAAGCGGTGACTGCTACACAAAACATCCTGCCTGCTGAGCAGTGTCTAATGTCTTGCAACGGCTGTTTACAAAGACATTCTTAAGTATTCTTCAATTCATTTGAATTTTTGTTTAGGCGTATTCACCCAAATTATAGTCTGCGGTCGAATGGCAGGGATCCTGGCAATGCTTGCTATTGTAGTTTGCAAATCTTCAGCAAAGCTGGCAGCAGCGGTTTTCGTTGTTGCACCAACTCAAATTGAAAGCTTATTAAAATACCAAATTATTAGAAATAGCGATACTATTTAGCAGTCAACTAATGATAATGCGACCGTCAGCACTTGGAAATACGAATAATAAAAGTTTATTTTTTCTGGAAATTATAAAGCAATAATGGAATGCTTAAGCAACATTCGTTAAATACAGAAAAGAAAAAGTGCACTAGAATTACATTAGCATTTCGCTGTGTTCTAGAGGAGCTCTGCAGTAGATTCCATGCAAAGTTTCAAGCAGTTATTTACATATTACACAAAAGAATGCACAACTGCTGATGACTAGGTATGATGAAAAAAATAATATTAATTTAAGTGTAAATTACACAACCAATTATAATAGTTGCCCAGGTAGAAATTTGCTTGAGTATGAAATGCATTATCCTTCACTTTTGTTTGGGTGAGTTTTTGGTATGCAAGCCAAATTTGGGGTGATTGCATTAAAATATTTTGTACTTTTAGGTCCATTGTTCAAAATATAAATATACAATTATCATTTTTATAAGTTTTAAGGAAATATTTCCTTCCCTCAGTAGGAAACCTCACAGTTTTGATTTATTAACTTCCATTGTAGTAAGCAAACCATGATTAAGAACAAGATTGACGTTATTTTCTGTTGATGGAATTAAATGGAATGGAATTTTAAAAATTTTGCAGCCAAACTTAATAAAAAGTAATATCCGATTTGTTGAAGCATTGACGTCATATCTCGTGTAAATTGTAAAGAATTTAAAATTTCCCAATTTCCAAATTAAAGTAGCATGCCATGTGACGCTTGGCGGGGGTATCCGAAATTAAAGTTGATTTTTCCCAACTTGTACAATGCTTCCATACCAAATGTAGGTAATATTCTATGGCAGGAATCCAAAATTGTTTACCGATTTTGCTCAAATTGAAGGATTTCATGGCAATGATCCAAAAATACTCCCATACCAATTGCAGTAGTTTGGGATGAAAGCCCTCGCTTTATTAACCAATTTCCATGAAATTGGGGATCATCGACCTTTGGGATGTATTTAAAGACTTTTCTTACAAATTTTAAAATCTTACGCGAAGTACCCAAAATTGCTCCCCTACCCAATCTCAGGACAATGTAATGAAATATCTGGCTTGTATACTAATTTCCGTGTAATCGGGAGGAAACATTTTTTAGGAGGTACTGATTGACTGATTTTGACTAAATTTTACAATGCTCTGGTAATGACTCACGGATGCATCCATATCAAGTTTTAATAGAATGTAATGCAACGCCTAGCTGATTTACAGATATCCATTAAATCGGGAGTAAAGATTCTATCGGCGGTACCAGATTCCTATTCAATTGTGCCTATTCACGAACTTGACCTTACTTTTTCTAAAATACACCCAATTGCAAAATTTCATCGCTCGGTCAGGCGGGTGGACACAGAAAGACGGACATCGCTCAATAGATTATTTTTTGATTCTATTCATTTGATTCTAAACATATACTCGGAAACGATTATATCTGTGCACTTCTTACTTTGCACAAAGCGATAATACTATAATAATAATAAATTAATATAATTTATGTATTTAGGTCCATACTGAAAATGTTAAAAATAACGCATGGACATAAAATGAACGAATGATATTTAGTTTAATTCAAATACTATTTGTTTTTGGTGTTAGTTGTCCGATTTTGTACTGGAAAGCTTTCTCCAGTTTAAGAGGCGTATCTCCAACAACTATGAAGAGCTTAATTTAAACAGGCGATTCCAAGCGTAT
The DNA here is from genome assembly GCA_001015075.1 of Cirrula hians. Taxonomy (NCBI): domain Eukaryota; kingdom Metazoa; phylum Arthropoda; class Insecta; order Diptera; family Ephydridae; genus Cirrula; species Cirrula hians. The sequence goes on from JXOS01005235.1 coordinate 15,622, forward strand.
TTCTTAAGCGAACTTTACCGATTACTCCATTTATATTTGCATTTTTTCCCCCATTCAAACAAGCCACTTTGTTTTTTTATTTGGCGAGTCTTCTAATAAAAATTGTCACTTAAACATACACTTTGAAAATTCAATGCTTAAACTTTTCTCGAGTTCTTTGTTGACAAAATAAGCTTAATGGTAATTGCAAGTGGAATGGTCAACAATCAGCTTACGTATACTTGGCACACTTGCTTTGACATTTTTCTCAACATTTTGCAAATTTGCATTTTTATGTGGTTGATTAGCTTTCAATTATTAAAAACCGAAACTTTTCAAAAGCAGCCCAATAAATTGCACAGAACTTTATCAATAACGTCGGCACACACTCTACAAAATTAGATTGAATTTGCAGGCAGGACAAATGCTAAATTTAAATCAAAACTCAAAGTTACCACAGAAGTGCAAATAAAATAAAAACTTCAAAATTCGACAATCGTTCTTGCTATGCTTTTTAAAAATATATAGAAAATGAGCGATACCGCATAGTTTGGAAAAACTGAATAGCACACTCTGCGTATTTCAGCTAAGAAGTAATAGGATACTAGTTTTTGGGTGTCGTGATTAATCACACGTTTGCCAACTTAATGCTTGATTGCCCGACGGTCGCAGAAGAAGCTGTCATATTTGTCAAAATATGGCTTTAGATGGTCAAATTGTTTTGACAAATGTGGAAAATACGAAAAACCGAATTTGCAAAAACAAGTTCGACTGACAAGTCCTGCACACTTATCAAGTGGGCATTTCAATTTCTAACGCAAATGTGGTGCAAATGGAATTAAAGCTTTTCTGTGTTGCAGTAAGGTGCATATGCATATGCGTCGGAGCCTTGTAACAATTTTCTTGTTTATCATTGCGTATGTATTGTTGCTGATGTTGTGTGTTTACGTTGTTAAATGTGTCATTTTCAAGTGACAGTTTAATTATAAAAGTCAATAGCAGCTGCTGCAACATCACTCCCTGCCACAGCAATTATAAGCCAAGTCCAAGGGGACAAATCTCTGAGCAGAACAACAAACAACAACAATTCACAAAAATATGTTTTTTTTTATAGCATTTTCTGTCTCTGGTCCTTTTGTTTTGCAGTTGTTACTTAGTGGACAAAATGGTTGCTGACTTTGCTGATAAATAATAATAATTCCCCATTGTGATTGCTGCTAGTTGTGCTTGTGATAATTTCTTAATTTTTTTTTTTTTTTTATGCCAAACTTAGAGTGTCTTTCAGTGTTGAACCTTTATCAATGTTCAAAAGAACCAAAAAAAAAAAAGAATAAGGTAAGTAATGCTCTTTCAACGTTTTATAATGAATTGTTTATGTTGTTGTTGAGGGAATTAAATTTCTAAAGGTAGCACGCCAGGCAGGGCTTGTGTTTATGGCTTAGCGTACGGCAGACTCGGCGGTAAGTAAATTTGCTTTAAGCCAGAGTGTTTGCCAAGTTTACAGCTGCTTTATTTAAATTTCTAAGCAAATTCACTTCAGCGCCTCATTCAATCATCTAATTATTCAATATTTTTTTGGCTGTTCTGTTCAATGTTTAGGTCACTTTAATGTCTTTAGCTTGTCTTTAAATAGCCATTATCCCATCCTGTAAAGGAAGGTAATTATGCTACTTCACTTCGAGCTTGTTCGTAGGAAATATTTATATTATTTTAAAAAGCGTTCTTGACAGATATTTGACCACGTGCTCAATACTATTATTTTTTAATTTATCTCTGTCTCAGCTGAATTTGATAAAGTTTGTCTGATTGAAAACGAACACTAAAGTTGCGCAGCTCATAAAAAAGGTTAAACCTTCAGTTGGGTTCGAAAACTCATATCAACATAGCGTTGCTTAGTTTCCGGGTAATATTTTGCTTTTGAATATAATTAAAAGAATATTAAATTTCTTGCGCGTGTGCGTTTTCCGAATTAAAAAAATTTAATGGGAAAGGGTATTTGGGAAAACATTTTTTAAATGGCGGCCAAACTAGTGGTTGTAAACCATTTTCGACCAATGAAATTCAAACTTAATTTTGTTCTATAAAAACTGTGAGATTTTGCGTACAATATGGGCCAATTAATCCAAATTCGTTGTACAATTTATGCTTACTTAACAAAGTGCTAACGAAATAGCTAATCACGAAAGGGAACGCTGGAACGCAAATATGAAATAAATTTTAAGGAAGAAGTAAGAAGTAAGTATTGGGTTTGGCCGACAGTTTGATATATGTCACTTAAAAAATGTTAAAGGCACAAAAGCAAAATATTTATACTATTTAGACAGAAAATTTTTCTTTTACACATTTAGTGTACTGTAAGTGAAGGTTGTAGACGCATTAATAATATGTATTAATAACTAATTAATAACTCGGTAATGACATTTGGCAAAATTAAATGAATTTTTGTTGTAAATGTTTCATTGAACCCTCTTTTCGAACTATCACATTGGCAGTTGACGCATTTAGCATATAATATTTGAAATTAATTAAATAACAGTTTTACAATTATAAAANTCATATAATATTTGAAATTAAATAACAGTTTTACAATTATAAAATAGNGCATATAATATTTGAAATTAATTAAATAACAGTTTTACAATTATAAAATAGCGCCGGTACCAATATTAAGAAGAATAGTAATGATTGTACCCGAACTCAGATTTTGCTTACATTCAAACTTCGATTTCATATTTTTACTCATTGACTTAGGGTATTATGCATTTGTACCAAGTACATATGCATAGAAATAATCATTTCCGACCATATGTTAATTGGAGACATATGCATAGAGTCAAAAAATAAGGGTAAATAAATCCATCTGCCCGTCTATTCGCCTGACCGTTAGCACTAAAATTTGAGAAGTTTTTGAGCTAGAGTAATGAAATTCGATTTGGGAACATATTTCAGAAAAAATAATAACGAGTTCGTGAACGGGCCAAATTGGGTCCTTAATTTCGGGCGTAAATTACTTATCTCCGATTTCACGGAAATATGTAAAAATACCCAGTATTTTAATGCATTTTGCCGAAATTTTGTGTGGAAGTATTTCTGGTTATTCACCATAACATTTCCAAATTTCCATAAAATCAGTTTGTAAGTTCAGGTACCTCCCCGATTTCACGAAAAGTAGCATAAAAATCAGGAGCATTATCGTACTAATCAAATGGGGTATTTTGGGCAATTCTCATGATATTGTGAAAGTTAAACAACATCGGTTCATAAGTTTAGGTACACCACATAGAACGTTTACTCCTGATATCACGAAAATAAGCATGAAAACCATGTTAAAAATTTGGTATGGAACCATATTTGGGACATCACATTTTACAATATAAGCATAATGGCCCCATAAATTCCTTTCATAGAAACTTTATTCTTGTCGAAGTGGCTGATGGATATTATATTAAAATTTTTGTCTACGGACATACTGAGATCGAAATTCATTTCTGTGGTATTTGCTGATCATATCAACTCGTTTTGGGTGTTACACCCGTCGTACCTCTCTCAGCACTGAAGAATCAATTATTTTGATCTTTTTGGTTTTAGTGACAGGGAAATTATTTGAAATTAATTATAAAATGAATATATGAATTTTACGATGAGTATTATTAAATGTTTTTATATATTATTATTATTAAATTATATGTTTTAAACAGAAGCACGCCTGTTAAAGAATGAGTGTGAGTCGTATTAGGAAAGGGACAACGATATTTTGGAAGACTCACATAGATTCCACAAAATTCACAAAAACACAAAACAAAATCGCCGTTATGGCTCATGAAGACCCTATGTGCGCAATCGGGCTTAGAGAGCAACACAACCAAAACCTTTATTGAAATAAGTTAAGGTAACATTTGTTCATACCTTAACTAATCGTTACAGTTTCCATAATTCTTATTGTTTGCACGCTTTTGTTTTTTGCATTTTATTATTGTGTGTTCCCCTATAATCATCATCATGACGGACGTATCGTTATTTCAACTGTGGGATCATTAAATCCATCTAAAAGTCTGAAAAATCCACATTTAGAAATAAATATCAAGAAGGTGGAAATGTCCGGCAAGTGCAAATATTCAGATGGTAGAAAGAGTGCTGCATATAATATAAAATTTTATATATTTTATGTTTGCAAGATCAGAATATAATTTAAGAAGAAGTAATTACCACTCATAATCTTTAAGGTCGTACGTATCATTACTGGGATATTTTCTTTTAACGTCTTATATCTTTAAATTTGTTTCTGGACAAATTTTGATGAATGATTTCATTAATAAGGAACTAGTTATTGGAATAAAATGATCAATGAAGGGTTATGTGTTGCATATTTATTACAATAAATTGTGTATAAATTTTTAAATAACTTCATTTATTCCAAGGTTTGAGATTGCTGCAGTAAGAAAGGTTGCATCCCTTACCAAACTTTTAAATCATCTCACATTCGTCAAATAACTGAATTGGCGAAAAACGTACGAGTGATCGGAAACCTATCAAAATATATTTACCGATATGATCAGCCTCACAACAGCGATTAATCCAGCTGTTCGTCCGTTCATCTGTCCGTCCGACTGAAATCAAAAACAAGACAGACGCAATTAAGCTAGTCTTTCAAAGTGCGACACACAGGTTCTAGGGTAAAATGGACGATCGAATTTGCCAATAGTTCGGGTAATTCCAGTACACTTCTTTGCTTAAAATTGGGGCCTTAACTCTACTGGAGCCGTAAGGGTTTATATGTGGCAATGAAATTTCGTTATTACTTGGTTATCTAAGTATGTTGCAAAAATGATCGTAATTGGATAAAATACAAAGGTACCTCCAGTACGTTTATGTATTCAGCAAAGAGGGTTTTACGCAAATTGAGCTAGAACAATAAATCAATTTCAATCATTTTAGTATCGATTTATCATAATTCTGATCAATAAAACTACCACAACTGACCAAAATTGGATGAAAATCAGAGGTTATTTCAGTACATCTACGTCGTCCGAAAAGAGTGTTTCTGGCAAATTTGTCCAAGGAAATGGAGTTACACGAAATTTTATTATTGAGTTAATACAATTATGATAAATGTGTTTACCAAAAATGAATATGATTAGATAAAAATCAAATATACCCTCCAATATACCTATTTTTCCAAGTATACTTCACGTTTTGGAAGAGAGTGTATGCCACTATCGGCCTGAGCTCACTGTAACCTTCTTCTTGTTTGTATTAGATTTTTTGCTATGTTTGTTATCCAAAATAATACAATGTACGTTCATTTGAATAGTTTTTGTAGAGGTAATTAATTAAGTGTGTGTTTGCTGGTTTTGATTCTTCATATGCTTATTAGTTTGATCTTGCTTTTTCAAAAACACTTGCTCATTCATGAAACAGAAGCTTCTCCCATTACTTTGCAAATAAAGGCACTTGTCTGTATTACAAAGTATTTCACAATTGATTTTCACCACTCAGCAATCTTAACATAAACCGTTTTCCGTATTGCAATATTTTGTTTACGTGTACATTTTCAGAAAACATTCAGAGAAATCAGAGATCCCAAAAAGTTAAACGCGTTCAGATTTCGGAAGAGGTTAACTTTAATCTTTAGTTCCAATAACATCTTTACTATTCTTAGTCCTTTTTTTAAACTGATATTTTTTTGTGTTCATAATATAATTTCCTTATTATAAAAGGATTTCTTATTGTATTAAATAATGTGTTTTGATTATAGTTTTCCCAAATTAAAACAGTTCTTTAAATATTTGCATACGTATATTTTGAACTGTCTTTTATTCGTTACTTTATTTTTTTACTGAAATCAAAAAGTGTTAAATGTAATTGCTAAAAATTATTATTCGTCAACTGCGAATACCTAGGGTTGAAACATCATGTAACACCTGATGAGCCCATCGCAGTTTCGGTCTAGTCAAAATCGTTTGGCTATGTATAAACTGCCCTTGATTTCATCCAGCACGTGGTTCGCAACTATTTTTTGTTTTCAATTTTCGATATGTATCAAATGCTATCTATTATTTGGGACTTGAAACATGATATCAATATTCATAACATGGAGCATGATTACAGATTTTTCGAAAATTCTTGAAGAGATATTCTCTTTTAAGAACAAATATTTCTTCAAAAATGACCCAATACATCAGATACACAACATACGAGTTTATAGCCCATATCTGCGTTTGAAATCTACTGATGGAAACAATTATTTTTATATATAAATATATATTTATTTTCAACGCAAAACCGTAAAAAGATGCTCCCATCACAGAGAACGAGTAAAAGTCACTTACCAATAAGAATGTGAATCCACTACAATCGCAAAGCATCCGTCTAGAAGCAAACATGAATTTTATGCTCTTTCAGGTAATTACATCTCTCGTCAAGATTCTGTCTAATACATTTTTTTGCACTGAACATTCACAAATACTTACAAACCTTATCTGTGAAATTTAAATTCTTTGCTGATCAAGCATAATTGCTGATCATTCCTCTGTTAATTATGAAAAAAGTTCCTGGTTAACCCCAAATATAGCTCACGAAAATTTATGTTCTATCGTGACAAATTGATTGTAAACAGGGGTTGACATAAATTTTATGGAACCCTTTCAGCATTATCCACTTAAATGCTTGTAATACAGAGAATTCTTGACATTTACTTGTAAACAAATAAATTTCCAAAATTAGGACATGCTAACTAGTTAAATGCAATTGTATTAAACGCTGATAAATAAAAAGTTTCTTTATCTTCCAAGACGAGATTGTCTTACTCTGTATCTGAATAAAATCTTATTTAACGCGTCCGTGGTGCTAATTAGAAGAACTGTCTTAATTTGAAAACCTTTTGGATTATCAGCTATGGCCTGAATTTGCTATAAAATGTTAAAAAAAAGTTTTCATAATTCAATAGAAACGCTGCACTCAGGTTCAGAAGCACGCCGTTATACATGCATACCATAAATTTCAAATCATGCATTGACCATTCGAAAAATTCGAATTGCATAAAACAATTGATTACAATTGTCTGTTGGTAAACAAAAAGTGATTGAAAACTAGAAATTTACTTGAAGCTTTTAATAAAAGTGCATCCTCACAATGTTATGAACAAAATAAAGAGTAATAATTGCAGCTCACTTTTTTCGTGTCTGCCATTTTAAAATCTTCCTCATATATTCCCTATATATATACATAATATTTGAAAATGGTTGCAACACACTTTTTCTCTGAATATTGTTATACTTTTTTTCAAGCTTTTCGTGCATTAAAAACATATTGATACAAACTAAAGTCAAATCAAAATTCCACAAAAGTGCAATTGAGAACTTTCGACGGCAACAAACGCAATAAAACAAACACAAATCTATTAAAAGAGCTGAATGTGAAAATAAAAATTCAATTTACAAGTGGCAGCAACTATGAAAAAAGGAAAAAAAAATACTATATGCAATTTCTGTAGTGAAACACACAGACACATATCTGCCGAAACAATAAAATATTGGCAGAAGAAAAAAAGGACTAGCAACGAAGAAACTATTTGAAAATGTTTGCAGTAACAAAACAATATAAGAAAAAAGGAACAGAAATATTAGAGATGATTATTGTTGAGTGAAGTGCCAACAGCAATGCGTGAGTTGAGTGGCCAAAGACAATTGTTACAAATTTTATGGGTAATCAATAAAATTGTACACTAACAGCGGAAGACTGGTAAAAAAAACAAAATAAGCTGGAGTTTCAAAATGAAATTTCTTAGGGTATGGCCAGATGAATTGCGATAAAACTGTGTGAAAATGTTAAATGCCGAAATTAAACTTTAAACTTAATGACAAAACAGTGAAACAGTAAATGGTGATAAACGACAAAATCTTAGAATTTGTTGTGCCTTGGGCAACTACGAAAGGCGATAACCAAATCGATTTGTAGAACAACGTAAAACACACTGGGTTGACATTATAACCATTTTATATAGATGAAATACCATTAAAAAAGATGCGTGCTGAGACAAGAGACCGACTATCTTGCTTAAATATTCCAATTTGGTGATGTACCACAAAAGCTTGCAATTGCTCAAAATAACAAACTGAATTTTTGAATTACTTCATTACAAGCAATATTTCAAGAGAGAAACCAATGTTTCGAAAACATTTCAAATTTTTTTTTTATAATTATACATGCGTAAATAGATATATGTGATTTAATGTTCCATTCACACATTTCATAAACTACGAATTTGTATTTAATGAATTAATTTAAAAGCTNTATGTTCCATTCGCACATTTCATAAATTAAGAATTTGTATTTAATGAATTAATTTAAAAGCTAGAGAAATGACTCCTTCAGAAGTCGAGTTATAATATAGGAATTCTTTAGTGGCGATTTGGAATACATTAGTATTTCATTGCATAAAAAAATAAATACAAATTNATAGGAATTCTTTAGTGGCTAATTGGAATATATTGATATTTCATTGCATAAAAAAATAAATACAAATTTTTTGGAATGTCCTGTCTAGAAGTCGAAAAATTTTTTCGAAATCATTAACACTAGTTGTTAAAAAATCGTCTACAAATCCTGTCAAATATTTCCCATTTTCATTTGAAACTAAACCACGAAATAAATAAGAAAAAACATGTAAGAAACTTACAGTCTGCTTAGGCCGACAGTGCGATATATACCACTCCAAAATTTTTAAGTCCAAGTAACAACATAAATAACACACTACTCTTGGATTTTAAAATGAATGTTCAGATTTTCATCAGGATGTGTGGTTATTTTTGTTACAAAGATTGAATCTAAACTCAATAATGAAGTTCCGTCGAATTGATCAATTTGCTTAGAATTCTGGTTTTGATCTACATGTATCCGTTTCGGTTCACAAATTCCTTTAATTTTTCGGGGTAAATTAACTTAACATCCTATTTTTAAACAACATAGTACTAGAGGTACATTTCATCCAATCATGTTAATGTTTTTTGGTATATACATTATTCTTATTTAAGATTGTGTCTAATTTAACTTAAAACATTTTTTTGAATTGCATATTTTTTTATTGCACACTATGACAATGCAATTGACATAAGTGTTCCAGTATTTATCATAAGTTTATATCTATGAAAATATGTAGAGCACCACAGGATTTGATCTTAGCATGGCCACATTCTTGAGCTAGATTTGCCAAATTCGGCACACTCAATCAATGGCAAAATTTTTGATCAAAGTTTAAATGAAGTCAAGAAAGAATCCTGGAACCCCCAGGTACCTTCAGTACAACGATTTACTCAAAATTTGTGCTTTTGTACAACTGTGAGTCTTACAAATTAATATATTTCAGTAAATTTTGGTAGTTAGGTGGGTCGAAACAAAGAAAGCATTTTCTAAGACAGTCATTTGCATTTGCGTGCATCGAGTACGCTTACGGTTGCAAACAGAAGACTTAAAGCAGAAGTTCCTCCAAATTCAATTAAATTTAACAAATTTTCGTAAATATTATCAAGAGTATACTGATTATCAACGTTATTGAATGAAAAACAGACGCACGTCTAGAAGAATTGTGTGGTCCGAATTATGTGCTTTAATCAAAAATATCGGCAAAAATAACTTTAAAAACTGATAGTTAAATTTGAATAATATTGGAATAGAACGACAATTATATTTGATGAGTCTTTTTAGATACTATATAAGATACGTTCAATTATGACCCATTTGCGAAAGAACAGGACAGTTAAAATACTGTAGAAATCTGTTTCTCGCTTTTTTTGACATGATATTGAAAATAAATATTCAACATCAACTTTAAAAATATCTTAATTGCTCATCTTAAATTTACCCGAGTCAACCAAATCTAATCAAAGGTCAATGACCTGTTTTAAAAATGTAACCCGATATATACTTCTGAATCGCTGATACACGTATAATTTCTTTTATCCTCTACAAGAATCAATTGGTTCCGTGAAAACGGAAGTAAACATGTGAGATACCCCAAATAATGAACCGATTTGACTGAAATTTTACATTGTTCTAACAATAACATCAAAATCCTTTTATAATAAACGCCCTCTACCTATTTTGACCACTTATGAACTCAATTTCTATTAAATGTGTTCAGAAACTAAATCTTATTAATCTCAAAAACTACTCAATTTACTCAATTTACTAATGAGACAGTCAGGCCGACAAATAGAAATCGCTTAATTAATTTTTATATACGTCATCAATGAAATTGGCTAAGTGTACATTGTTTATGGTCATAAGTTTCTAACACTTAGACCGAGCGATAGGACACCTAACCAAATATATACCGATACGGCCAGCATTACTACAGAATTCGATATAGCGATGACTATCCGTCTGTTCGTCATCTTATTCTTGAGAGAAAGCGTTGTGCTAGATTTACGTAATTCGGCACACATAATCTATGGAAAGATGTTAGATGTAAGTTTGACCTTGGACCCGATCGGACTAATATTTCGGGTACCTTCAGTACATGGCTTTATTCCAAATTGTAGCCTTAGGACTGCATCCTTCAGACGTGATTAGATTAATTATCATAGCATCTGATCGTGTTCCAAAAATGGGTATTTTCACATGAAAATTGACGGTACCTCCATTCCACCTATGTGGTCCGTAAAGAGGGTATTAAGCAAAATGAGCCGCAATAATTCCAGTTAATTCAACGAAGTTTCATTTTTGAGTATAAATAAGAATAATGTGTATACCAAAAATGTGTTCCGTTGAAAATCGGAGGTACCTCCAGTACCACCGATGTTTTCCGAAAAGAAGGTTTTCAGTGATTTTTGCCAGAAAAATTTATGAAATTCNCAAGTTCCGTTGAAAATCGGAGGTACCTCCAGTAAGTACACCGATGTTTTCCGAAAAGAAGGTTTTAAGTGATTTTTGCCAGAAAAATTTATGAAATTCTTTAATATTTTAAAATTAAATCATCATAATTATTATCAATGGGTGTACCANCTTTAATATTTTAAAATTGAATCATCATAATTATTATCAATGGGTGTACCAAAAATTGGATGAAAATCAAGGGTACTTCCGGTACACCTATGTGTTCCAAAAATATGGCTTAAGGCCAATTTTGTCAGAAGAAATGAAAGAATTTGAACAAAATTTTATAATTGAGTTAGTATAATTATTAGAATTATTAAATTATTAGATTCGATTAAACTCAGATATACTTCCAATATACCTATGTAGTCCGAAAAGAAGTTTTCGAGCACATTTGGACATGACTGTACTTAATATTTTGGGCCCAGAATACGGTTTTTATGAATGAAATATGTATTTTCTTATTTCAAGGTTATCCATTACATTTGTGAATTCTCCGTTTTGCACTATTTCGATTCGACGTCTTGTTGTACACTTTCAAAAATTGGTCAAATTAAACTCAATTACAAGTAGCTGCATAGCTACTTTGCCTGCTGCTGGCTGTGTGTGTAATACTTCGTGCTCCACGCAATTGAAAGTATCTTGCAAGCTGTTTTCCGTCAAGTGCGGTGCTCACCATTGACCAGCATGTAAAATATATTAACAATTTCATTTGTCTTGGCTCTACAATACTCTGCTTTGCATCTCCAACTACCACAAGCATACCAGTTTGCTCATATGGCCATGCGCATATTCACATAAACAAGCCAATGGCTTGCAATGCATGTTTAATATGAATTATGAATATTGCATTCTGTGGTCATCCAGCAGCAGAAGCAGCAGCAGCACAAAGGCACAAACAATATTATTTATTTTCGTTTCCACTGTAAAAAAAAAAAAAATACATTTATTTACAGATGGNAATATTATTTATTTTCGTTTACACTGTAAAAAAAAAAAAATACATTTATTTACAGATGGCAATACAAAGCATAAACTGCGAATAAAATAATAATAAAGCAACTCGCATTTGCAAAAATTGTTTCTTGAAATCTTTAGTAGCTAAGCTCGTATGCTCACTTAGATTTATTTCAATGGACCACTAAATTTATACATTTTTAAATTCCTCTTTTGGACTTTGTTTTTCACTGGTTGTAGTTTGTATGAATATTTGGTCAAGCATTTTAATAAATTGTGCTTATGCAACTGTCTCACAGATTTTGCTGTTTTAGCACAATATTTTTGGTGACATCAGTTTTGCCTCGTTCTTGAATTGAATTATGTGCAAATTATGGTTTTTGAGATTTTGGGTTTTTTTGTGGAATATTTTTGATGAATATTAAATTTTAATTTAATAAATTAAGCTTACTGGTACACAGCCATTCGAAATATTTTACTCTTATTGTATTTCTTTCTCGACATGATCGAAGGCAATTTTTTTAAGATAATGTGTATCTTGCAGAATCATCAAATCATATCCTGAATATCTCCCTTTAGAGTATTAAATTTCGTTTTGCAAAGTGTGCTATAGTACTTCATCAACTAATTGCCAATAAGTTTACTTTTACTGCGATTGAGCCTATTGACTAATATGCTGATACACTCAAAGCTCTTTGGTTTTTTAATATTTTTTTTGCCCTTTGAAAAATCAATGTAGAACTAACAATGAATTCCTGAACAATACAATAGTNAAAAATCAATGTAGAACTAACAATGAATTCCTGAACAATATAATAGTGACTCATGCGATATTTTCAATTATTTTATTGCAGAATATACACATAGTTAAAAAAGTGTGTTGTATAATTCGATGCTATCCCTTTTGATTTACTTACGATGTAGTCAATTTTATGTAAATCTCGCGCAACACTCATAGAGCAATGCTATGTGCGCATACAGTTGGCGTTATTACTAGGTTTACGTGACGGTTCCGAAGTTCGAAGCTTTACAACATTCAACGAGTGTATGAAGTGACAATCCAAAACTGTATAATTGTATGAACAGTGATGTTCACAAGAATATTACTAGTTGCTTTCATAGTTGCACGTAGACACCATTAGAATTACCTTATACCCTATTTGAAGAAGGGGAAGGCTGCTATTGAAAACGTTTGGCAGTCCTGTATTTAACTTTCTTCAGTTTTCAAATAAAATAATTTTTTCACATTTGAGGCGATATCAGAAGAATTGGACTCATCAGAATTCTTCGGGGGATTATCTGGAACCCAGAAGCAATGGCAGAGTATATTAAAGATTGTCTAGTAGATGCCATCTTATAGCCTAGGGTTTCCCAGCGCTTGGTTGTTCAACATATTTTCACGTAATAAAAACTTATCCATTGCAATATACGACTACTAAAAAAAGAACCTTATTTTGAAAAAAAAAAAATAAGAAATTAAAATATGTCCTTATTTTATACTGAAATTGCATGTCATCTCATTAAAATTTACATTAACAAATATTTATTGTGTTGCATCAAGTAGTGGTTCATGACCGGCTTTGTACACTAACGCTAAACGATTCGCTTTTATTTGTCTCCTGGTGGCATATTCAAAGTCGCGCAGGTCTAAAAAAAGTTTTTTTTTTTTTTTTTAATAGGAAAAGCAATTATGCAGCAAAAATTAAAAAAAAGGAAAAACAATTCCACTAAAATTGGAGTTTCATTTTCAATTAAAAAAACGCCCTTAGTTTCATGTAAATGTTTATGCCCATCAGTCCATTGAGTCAAGGTATAATGGGTTTGTGCAAAGTATTTAATGCATAGAAATAATCCTTTCGAACTATATGTTTCTTGGCTACCCTTGACTAGTTTTGCGAAAGATCGATGAAGTTATATGTATTTTATTAAAAATGAGGTCAAGTGACGAAAGGACAAAATCTCGCAGAAGAAATTTATTCACGATTTCACGATAATAAGTATAAAAGCTAAGCGTTTCATCATAAGCTACAAAATTGTGGTATGGATGCATTTCTGGATCATTCCTAAATCATTCTACAGGAATGTCAATGACTTTGTTTTTTAAGTATTCCTATGAACCGGCTAATATGACATTAGCAATAAATAGTTAAACACAACAAACTAGGAAATAAAGCTTTAACTTAACTATTGCGTATGTCTCTCTGTTGAGTGTTATGTGTTTTTTTGTTCTCATCAATGTAGTTCAAAATTTTAAATGTTAAATGTTTGGATAAAATGTTCAGCGTTGATTTAAAGTGGTGAGCAAAAGTAGTTTCAATTTGATCATGGTAATTTAAATTTAAATATTTTATGTATATATAATCCAAATTAAATACAACTCCCTGACGACGAAACGTTGGAGTCTCATGAAATGATAACTGATTTTCTGTAATTCACACCATTGACCAGTACAGCTGGTTCATAAGAATACTCATTTTATTCCAACTTGGTCTAAAGTCATATCACAACTTCATATCACTTCTTCTCGTTCTACATTTGAACGGAATCAGGTCATTATTTTACAATGATCAATAACCGACTATTACATCTTTTGTGGGGGCCTTTTTCATTGAAATGATAGAACTCAACGTTTAAAAAACTACATCAGAATGGATTACAAAATAAAATTATTTATATTACATATTATGAGAGCTGTTTAATTATTAATATAACTTAACTGGATTCAAATCTTTTAGATGTGAATAAAAATTGATATTTCAACATAACAGTGACAAAAATTTTATTATAGGTTGCAAATGGAAATTGTTTTGTTTTTCGAATTTTGCATTATCAAGAAATTTCCATAGGAGTCACAAAAAATTGAGAAAGCCGTAAAAAAATGGATTGATCGAAAATAATGCGCAGATTGCGTTTTCCCTTACATCAAATGTAATGAATTCATTAGAAAAATTTATATTCAACGCGTTTTTACTATGATATGTGTTATCATATTTGTGTTAGAATTAATCTTTTGTTACAACTCAATATCTTTACAATATTTAGATGTATTCAAGAAAATATAATTTTCTGGTGCAAAACCTATGATTGCATTAATGAGAGACTACTTAAGATTCATATGCATATATCTTTTCTTTTGCATGTCATTTAGCTATCATCTACCCTTAGCATAATTCTTATTTTAGATCTTCCCACCAACTAAGCAACTAAGCAGATGCAACGTTCCCATTAGAAGATAAGCACTCTGTTAAGATGTTGAATTCTGTTACATAAAAGTTTAAGAAATAACCATCTTTTAATATTAAAATTGCGTATACTGCCATAATTTATTATATCCTTTAAACTAAAACGAAATTCAATTGAAAATGTTTTGAAATTCTCTAAATGATTGTCACATGGATGTGCTACATTAAGGTTCGAGTAAACTTTTTTCAGTGTTGCAAATAAAATTCAGGAATAGCACATAGTATTTTTGTTGTAAATATTTAATGTGAATATTGATTGTAACACGTACTCAGGGAAGACAACGGTCAGTCGGATTCATCGAAGCGGTTAACAGAATTGCTCTCATTGCGCAACTCAAATTTAAATAAAGTGCGGTGAAAGCAAATAATCACGAAATTTATAAAAATATTTTAAGTGATGTTGAAATAGAATATTTTGGGTTATTCTTCCTTTCTGCAGTGATGTGTAACAACAAATGTTGATAAAACTAAACTTTATTGCAAATGGCATTGTATGAACCTGCAGAAAGATGTAGTCCTGGGAATGGTAGCACATTCTATGCGGAAAATTTTTTCGTTTTGTTATTTGGTAAGTTGTCAGTCAATAAAAGTTTTGGGCGAAAAATTGATTCAAAGCATTATTTTCCTGTTACTTCATAATTGGCGTATTTTTGCAATCGAGTTTTGATCAATTTAAGAGATGCCACAGGGACTTAAGTTGTTGGAAAAGAATTCAGTATTGACCATCATTGTTTATTTTGTTTTTGCCTGAGTTCATTACAGTATATAATCAAACGTTATGTCAATACAGCTTCATACATAAGTGACAGTGGTTCGAAATTTAAGTTCATCCTTAATTGCATTATAACTTGAAATGAAATCTTTTTGATATTTCTTTAAGATTCAGAAGAATTTCTGTTAAGTTATTATAGAATAATGCGTTTTGTCCGGAAATTCCATTGCATGACTTTTTTGCACTACACACAGACGTACCTGCAATTCTAACTACACGTGGAAACAAAAATAAGAAAATTTAAATTAAATATACATAAAATTATAAGCATAATTGCAATGTTAAACCAGTCAAAAAGTAACACCCAGCCTAGAGCGACATAAACGTAGTTTCCTAATGGAAGTCACAATATGATTAAACACTATTCTTGTGTTCAAAACGAACCTCCGATTTTTATCCAAAGAGTCCTATTTTCTTAAAAACTTTGATTATATTTCCATCCTATCAATTATGAGTTTCCATTGAAATTGTTTGTTTCTAAGTAGATTTGCTTAGAACCTTCTTTTCGGACCACATGATTGCAATGGAGGTACCTCAGATTTTCATGCAATCATAAATAAGGATACATGAGATTAAGTGAATTTATGACGAAGGCAAACTGTTCTATGAAACATAATTACCGAAATCATCTAATCTGAAGTCATCCGGAAAGAACACTAAGCAAACAGCTTTTAATTAACATCACGGCATTTGATAACGCGAAAGATTCATTTATTTATTTGAAAAAACACATCAACAAATTGGATGAATATAAAATTTTTTGTGTTTAAATGGCCATAAAAAAATTCTTGGCAAGTGAATAGCCTATGGCACTTGTGGTTTTTAGATATACACCTCCTCAAAATTGCAAACCAGTTCGTGATCTAGCTACATCTGAACGTACGTTCAGAGTTTGTTCAGAGATTCTCAACTGTGAAAAAATTAAAAACACGAATAGTTTATTGCGAGCACGTCAAAGGTATATGACATCTGTTTTGAGAACTTGCAAAGTAAAGTTCATTTTAACTGAAGTAGAAACAATCTTTAGTTTTATATTAATCAATCATATAGGGGCAGGATTGTGAGCTTGTGAATGATATCGTTTATATATATGCTTATCAAAAATAAATAAATATTTCATTTTTACTTAAACAATTATTTTAAGCTTTCTCAAAATTATTCATAAACGTGAATTACGCGGAAACAAGAACATAGCATGAATCCACTAAGTAAAGTACAGCTAATTCTTAATTTTCAATTACTTTATCCTTCCTTTAAAGAATATGAATACTTGTACAGACATTTAGTAAATAAACTCCAATAAGTGCGGCATATTTTTGTTAAAAAGTTTCCACTTATCCCCAATCCCAAAATTCTTAAACTCAGTAAGATCTAACGCATTATAATGAAAAAATGCATGCATCGATTCACAAAAAGCTTAGCACGAGATTGGATATGCTCTTTTGAATCTCTAATTTTAAAGACTGTGCAGTTGCATTATTTATTGCATTTATGGGATATTCAGTATTCTAACCGTGAACAAATACAATATTAACGCTTATCTATTTCAAAAGATTTTCGCACCAAACAAAGAATATTTAAATTGTAAATTTAACAAATATTTTCAATTTCTATTCGATAAACTCAGAAAAACTAGCTTAATTCATAAAACACTTTGTTTTTATTACTTAGAAATAGTAAATAAATTATTGAATTATTTTCAAGAATGCAGTGATGAAAATTTGACTTACAAAGAAGCTTATTAAGGTTTTTAATTCCAATGGCATTCGTATCAACCAAATCAAGAGCTAATCCCAAGCATGTGTTGTATATGAATGTTGTCAAAGCATGATAGAAAATTTGAGTTAAGCACTCAAAAAAAAACTTTATTTTCGGATAGTTATAAACCTTTGCAGTACATTCCAAGAAATCACACAAAAGCATTCCTAAAAAAGGCAAAAGTGCCAAGCACTATGCTCCATAGTACTCGCACTCGAGTTACACAGCTCTTGTTATTTATTAATAATATGCTAGGGTTAATTTAAAAAAGGCCCAAGGTTAAAGATTTACTCTTTGCTGCGCTTTGGTTATTTGAATGTAATTTTGGTAAGCATTGAGCGGGGATTTGAGTTTTATTCAAATTACAAATGTTTTGAATGTCAAACAAAAAATATCAACAAGAAATAAAAAAACAAGTAAGAATGTTATCGTCGGCTAAGCCCGACAGTTAGATACACTTCACTTCCAAATTTGTAAGTGCGGAGAAGGCACACTAGAACTACCAGCATTTGTTCTATACCTATTTCTAACAAACGGTCGAAATAACAGGTTCTATGACTGGTCAGAAAAATATTGAAGTTAAAACAAAATTTTGAAAGATTAATGTGTTTTTAAGAAAACTAAAATGTATTTAATTTATAAAAAGATGTATATTTACTAAAGTAAATTAATCTATAAAATCAGAAAATATTATACATTATATTAAATTATATTTCGAGAACCGAATATTTTCCAAATTGACATTTTGTTCAAGATGCATTAACCGCAAACATGTTTTTTTGCAACTTACACAGATATAATAGGTTTTATTCGCATTGCCAAATAGATTTATATTTGAAAACTTTTTGGTATATTAGAACATTCATGGCTCGCTAAAACATCGGTGAAATTCCCTGGTTCAGATAAATCGTCATATTTTGTGGAAAGTTCTTCTGCTAATTGGAACTGGAAATCTTTGCTTGACGTAGTTTCTCCATTTTTTTTTTCTTATGCATTTANAGCAAATCTTTTCTTGACACATTTTCTCCTGTTCTTTCGTAATACAAAACCTTTTCATTTATTGCTACTAAGTGAAGGATATTGATAAAGATTTGATGAGGATATCTCCGGGACCGGACTTCACAGTATATTTTCTGGCAATTCGATCGGTAATATCCACCCCAAATATAGGTTTATTATAAAATATAACCAAAATTTTATTCCAAATTTGTCGGGGTTGTTTGAATTGTTGCGTAAATATACATCTCGCATTGGTTTGTAACAGTTGCTCGTCAATTATTATATTCTCTCCAGGTTTGTAACAGTTTTGGCTATCCGCAAATCCTTTCTGTTCATTGTTTTTGAAGTACAGGTGGTCTACGCCGTTCTTACCATAAATACGATAAGTTTAAGTTTTTGGCTTCATATATGGCCCGTATAAAACTGCAAAAAAAACATAGACAATTTCATGGAAATGAAAAATTTTTTCAAATAACTCGGAAAGCTTACTATTCTGTATTTTATAGTATAATCTATAAATATATATAAAAAGGCTCTAGTCACAGTGTTCTTTATCGTATCTCGNATTCTGTATTTTATAGCATAATCTATAAATGTATATAAAAAGGCTCTAGTCACAGTGTTCTTTATCGTATCTCGTTTTAAAAAACGTTGTAAGCCCAGTAACGTTTTTGAAAGTTGTATGTTTTGGTCTACGTCCTGCAGTAGATCTGGGATTAGGAGCGATTTAACTCACATGATCGACACGCTCATCAGAATATGAAAGTTATCTTGTAGTTCTTACTCGTCTCCGCATTTTAATTATATTTTCTCTCTCGCTATTGATGGCTGAGAATACATACACTTCATCTTTTTCAAATTGCTCTTCTAAAATATGAGCCTTGTCACGAAAATCTTCATCAATATAGGAAATGCCTTCAAATGTATTTGCTATGTCTTTTAGAAATCTCGGCATTTTCGTACGTCTTCGCATCTTTAGGGATTGTTTTTGGCTAAATGAAAGAAAGTACAGCTTATTCATTATTTTTCATTGTAAAAATATTTATTCAAAAGACACTTTCAAAATAATCATGAAAAATATTGCAAAAAAATGTTTAGCAATTACGTCCAATGCATGAAAATTTCAACTCTTCGCAAGAAGCACTAACGAGAAATACCTACAATTTTTATTTTCAGGGAATTCCCTCCATTCAGATTAAGAAATATGCTTTTGCATATGTTCAATTTGATCCTACAGTGGAATGAAAGAGCATAGATTTATTGAATTAAGCTAATATTTTATGTACCGGCCAAAATGACCCATTGGTATAAATAGGTATACCACCTACTTATCTTTGCAAAATAATACGAATCTAAAAATTTGCAATATTAGAGCTTACATTAATTAAGAAAAATATATAATATACGACAAACAGAAATTTCATAAAAAAGTTTGAAAATATTTCAAATATTGGAATCATGCACACTGCACTTTTAAACGGTTGGAAGTTCTTGTTTAAATAAATCCCTTTTTCTTACATAATATATTAGGTATATAGTTTGGTCTCCGATCATTCGTTCTGGGTCTTACAAACAAACTCTCAAAACTAATGTTCACTTTTCCAATTTCATTGCCAGCCAGTGGACCATAGCTGGTCCTTTAATAAGTTCAGATGCATTTGAAAGTGCAGAGCAGAGTACACATATGCATTTGTCATATTTTACAATTGAGATAAGAAAAAATGACAAACACAAAACAAGCGGGGTGGCACGACAGGTATAGTAACAATTAAATTAAAACTTAAAACTTAAAATTAAAATCCAGAAATAATGTCCAAGATCAAATATTTTATTGCTATTTCTTTATAAATATATGATTTCCACACACAGTGTTTACTGGTGGCCCTGCAGTTGTATATGCAAATCGCTCTGTGCTCGTTCCTTAGTTTTTAATTAATCTTGCGTCTGTTCCTTTTAAAAAAACATGCTCACAAACATGAAGTGCACCGCAACAATTAAAATTAAAATAAAATAACNATTAAGAAATATCTTTAGCGCAAACTAAATTAAATAGTTTGCAGTTGANCTTAAGAATTATCTTAAGCGCAAACTAAATTAAATAGTTTGCAGTTGACTGCGTTGTATGTGCTAATAAGGCATATTGTCCTCAGCGCTGTTTAGGATATAAAGTAAATAATTATAAACCATAGCATGCCTTACTGACACATAATTTGAATTTACACAGCAACTTCTGCATAAAATATGATTAAGTTTTCCTATTTTTTTTTTTAACCGTGCTAAATGAAGCATGGAAATATGCCAAAGCAATGCAGAATAAATTTGTTAATCATACGTCATGTTGTCCCTTCAAGCGATTCAAGAGCAAAGCATTTATTATAAAAAGTCCACAGTAAATGGTTATTTAATTTTGTTTAGTACTTCCAAAAGAGCCAACTTTAATAGTTTTAAAATTTGCTATTTATATTCGCATTTTATGAGCAGCAATGTATATAATTTTATTATCCAGTAGGCTTTAATATAATAACAGTTCGCATTTTAACTGTGCTTTTCGCTTACAACTTATTATGTGCTTAAAAGTGAAATTATAATGCCGAAAAAATCTTAATCAAAGAAATTCAATTTCAATCCTTTCGTTGCTTGTGTGCCTCAGAGACTTGCTGTTGGCATAGATAACAGCAACAAATTAAGTGAATGCAGTGCACATAAGCATATGTCCGTGTAGAAATTCTGCTTGAATAGTTAACTTCTGTGAATTTTGCAATTAATATAAAATATATGTTGCCTCAAATGAAAACCATTAACTGCCTAAAAAATTATTTTGCCTAAATGGATTTTTTCGTTAAAAATAGATCAAATCCCTGCTCTTACTAATTTGCGGAAATTGCAAAGGTTATGTGTAATTAAAATTTTAGATACATATTAAAACTATCAAGAAACCATGTCAGAGTTTTAATTAAATAGTTAAACAAACAGCTAATGGAAAATTACATGAAAGTGAAAATAAGCTAATCAAAATAATTTCTTAATAAGTACCAAATTTGTGTCAGAACGGCGTGCACATATATATTGATATGCAATGAACTTTTGATATTTTGCGTTAAGGCACAATAAATATACCGTCTGTAATCCAATCAGATAGATATGAACAAATTTTAACAGATACTGATGAATAAAATTAATAGCTTTGTAATAGTGTTTAGTATTTAAAAATTCATGTTAACCAATTGCTAAAATACGTTATACATACGAATAAAGCTCAACTCTTATATATATAGAATGCAGTTGGTATTAGGAAGAAAAAGAATTGAAAGTACCAAAATGAGTCAAAATAGCGCTTATCTTGTGAAATCAAAATATTAATTGGCATTGCATAGCTTAGTTTTTCACAAAAACATTCAGGAATTCGGATCGCCAAAATTTTACTGATGAAAGTACAATTCTGGGGTGGAACTCCTCTGAGATGAACCTGAAACTAAAGACCGACTTCGCACAAGTTGAAGCATGTCGTTAAAAGTCTTGCTTAAAAGCTTTTTTTCGTTAAATCGGAACTCATCGTTTTATAGCATGTACCAGAAGTAATAACCCAAATAGCTCAAATTTCAAAATAGTATTGCAATATACCTCCAATATTTCCAAATTTCAATAGCAGAAAATGAAATGTCTGACTTTAATTCTAATTTTCGTGAAATCGAACCACCAACTCATGTTGAACTTCCGAAGAGTAATCATCAAAAATTTTTATTGCACCGAAATATTCCAATGACCATGCGTATTATTTCCAAATAATGCTGCCATATTTGCGTCTTGGGTGTACAAGAAAGAATCACAGACTTCTAGAAACATAGGCAGCGTGAAAACGGCGTGTCATTGTTTTTGTGTCACAACACTGACACAACATTTGAAATATCACTTAAATCCAACATAAAACATAATTCTTTAAAATATATCATACCAATCAAACTTTTTTAATAAAACATGATTCCATTTTATTTGTCTTAATCAGTTTTTGTCTTCAAATCTAAACAATATTTTGGAAAATAGCAGTTCTCAGATCGTTAATGAATATTAACAAACGCAGAAAAAACATTAATGCCCAATATGACATCCAAAGACCCATCAGACATTACTTAAATTGAATTCGATGACGACCCGTCTAGGACAATATAATCTACCTACTTATACAAATATGAGCTGTATCTTTTAGTGAGCGGTGCTGAAAGCTAATTTGCACGATTTTAAACTGCACTACAAATAATTGTCTGAAAAAAAGGGACATTGAAGATTAATTCTACATATGATTAATCATGCGATTTATTGATTCTCATCACAAAAGTCAGTCTAACGGAGAACTTAATCAAGCCTTCTTCTACTTTGAATATGTCCATGTGCTTCGCTGGATTAACTATGTACATCAGTTTTTTGACGGACCATTGAATACAATATTAGATAGTTTAAATTCGGCAGCATGATTATGATCGATCCCTCCTTCAACTGTTAGTTATGCAGTGAAGTTGCAGCTCCATCCCTTGGTTACTTCTTTGCTGTTGGATAGAATATGACGAATACAATTTTGCAACATCATAGTATTGACCATACAGCACCAAGTAGTATTTCAATAATACTGTGCAATGCTGTGAAACACTTTGGTGATGGGCTCCTTCTTCCCAAATATAAATTTCTTGTAATTTTAAAGGTTCAAGCTTCATTTGAAAAGCGTATTGCATACAAATTGNGGCCACTTAGAATTTACTATTTCTTCATTTGAAAAGCGTATTGCATACAAATTGCCAATAAAAATCAAAACTTAATTTTGATTATTCGAATTTCTTAACTTGTATAGAAAGAGACATTTTCTTTCTTTGGCATGAGTCAAATCCATCCCTTTGTTATGAATGAATAAAACTATATATAATGCTTTATTGTGATTAAATACAACTTATCAGTACAGCCAAGTTAACTAAATCAACATAGTACTATACACTTCCCGCGCCATAGTGCAAATAGATCAGTGTTCTAGTGAATGTTTATTAAATGGGATTGTCAAATCAAAACATTATACATATTTTTTTATTCGGTACAGAATGCCTGCGAAATGCTTTTTCATGACGTTTTACCGTTTTCAGAAATTAAAGCATAATTTGCTGTGTGAAATTATTGAAACATAATAATCAGCTTTTGAGTGGATGGCTGTAGAAGCTGGCTATGTATGTATGGAATTATGATATCAGCCGACCTTACTTTCACCAGCCCCAACTATGCATTTTGAAAGGCTTATTAGCAATGCACAAAATTTTGAGGAATGGGAAAAGCAATGCATATGATGTGTGACAATTTCCACACAATTCTAGTGACACAACTCATAACAAGCGGACACACACACACGATTATGAAGGAAGTATGCTCATAACATATCGAATGCCAGAGATGCAACAGAATATTGCTGAAAACTCATAAAATGCAAGTGGATTTAAGATGTTCACATCAATACATGTTCAAGAAACTGTGCTGCATTGAGGTAGGCGGGTACTCTGCTCCATTTTCTTGTTGCTTGTGGGTTAAAGATTAAATGACCAAATTTATGAACAATCACACACAGATGTCCTATAGCCAACCATGTTTTGATACGCTTCGCTATTGGAATTAACAAAATGTATATTAGTTTTGGGCATACGCTTGTAACATTTAGAATGAGTTATCGGAGAAAAAATATGATCAGCTTTGCCACCTAGACCGTCCGAACCAAAACTAGAAAGAGGTATATGAGCTAAATTTACGAAATTTGGCTAACATTTATCGGGTACTTCTAGTACACCGGTTTACTGAAAATTTGGGCCTTAATTCTATGGCAGACATAAGAGTTGATATTTGCCTATGATAAGTGGATAGCTGTAGCTGGCGATTTGGTGATTATTAATTTCTGTATCAATATTGTGAATGTATGACAAATAGAAGTACCTCCAATACACTTACATGGTCCTAAAAATGGGTTTAAAAAAATTACCATTTAACAGTAATCAAATTCAACGAAATATCATTATTGATTGGATAAACATGTTATTGATTCAATGAAAATCTGCGGTTTCTGTCGTAAACATTTTAGATTCACTTGTATTTGATTAATTAGAAAAACATATATCTTGGATTTCAAGGTTAACCATTTCAATTTCATACTCTCTGTACTTAAAAATTTTGCACTGATGTGTATGTCACTGTCTGTCTTAGCTAACTTTAACTTTCCAACTAGTCTAATAATGCATTTAACCAGCCAAAACTAACACATCGACACGCGCAAGTACAATCTGAAATGTGCAATGACGCACTAATAGATTGAGTTTTCAGCAAACATTTGATATTGTCTGTGCAGCTCTCAAACATCCGCAGAATCGCATGATGTGTGTGTGAAGCTGCAAATGATGGCAAACAACGAGAATAACATCATTATGACGCTTGCGTATTTTTTGATTACACTATTACTCGAGGATTTAGGTCATTATATTAAAGTTCATTGCAGGACTGGTTTTGGTAATTTTTTCAGTTGTCAAATAAATTTTAAAAACTTTTATTTCATAATAATTTATGTTTTTTCAAGGTTCACAATATTATGCTTAAGCAGACAAGGTACTCTTTGTGTCTGCTATGGTTTGTTCCACTTAATCAAATAATGCTGCGGTTTATAGTTTCTTTGGCACATCAATTTTGTCGTGCTGTCAAATTGCATCGCGTTATTTGTGTGATTATAATAATTACATCAGCATTCTCATTAGCAGAGCCTACGGAATAACACTGCTGGCGTATATAGCACGTTTCAGCTGATCTTATATTTGTGCGCAAAATAAATGTAATGATAAGTAGTACTGATAAGTAATGTTGGCCTGCATCAGTTTTTTAAAGGAAAAAAGTTTCTGTACACAGGCAATATATTTTTCAAAGACTATTGTGAAATACTCTCGAATTGAGCAAATCCCGTAGTCATAGGAGCACATCGCATATAATATATGGTTTTTTCACATAAATTCAATATGTCCTGATGCGTACAGGACCCAAATCTTTGCCTGTTATTGGATAAAAAGCGATCAATTTTATAAAATTTATTATTATCTATTATTAGAATGCACTTAAAAAGCATTACATATTGCGTTGACTCGATACCTCTTATAGTTTTTCAACTGGTAAAGACAAAATTATTAGTTGACATTCAGTGGCTGCGCCATGAAACACAAAACATCATCCATATGACATCAAAGACATGTTCATTTTGACGGTCTTAATGATACCTATCAGTGACTTATCGTTTAAAAACCTATTTTTTTTTAATCTAAATATATGATTTATTATTTTTCTTGTCCAATTAATATACTGTCCATTTATCACAAAGAAATGAAAATTTAAAAAATAAAAAATAAGTTTTAACCAGGTCTACGACTTTACTGATATATTGGGGTCAAATTTCAACTTTTATGCTTATTTCTGTACTGTAGGTTACAAAGGTTANTATTTCGACTTTTATGCGTAATTAATGCCACAAAATTTTTTAAATGAAGCTTGAAAAAACTTATAATTACACAATTGGCTTATTTCTGTACTGTAGGTTACAAAGGTTACAGCAGTTCGATGGGAGAGAGAATTAAACATTTTTTGTAGTGTTGAAACCTGAAATTAAACATNACAGTAGTTCGATGGGAGAGAGAGTTTAACATTTTTTGTAGTGTTGAAACCTGAAATTAAACATACAAACTTAATTTCATCGTTAAACCCGAACATGTAATAATCCTATGCGTTTTGTAAATTTGGGAGCTATAGTAAATATGTGACTCCCGAAGATATCTAATGATTGTGCTCAAATTGTAGTCAACACCAAAAGAACACGAAATTATGACATATCAGTAACTTTTTGGCTTATCTAGCATAGTACACTATATGACAGATCACCAGTGTGACAAGTGTTGATCAAATTATACGATGATACTCGTATAGCACCCACGCTTGGCAAATGCCTATGGCAATAGTAACATATCCATACATATCATACATTCTATGGAAAGATCAGACAGTGGAACATGTGCCCGTTAGCAAAAAAATCTTTATTTACTACCACCTTCTTCATAAATTTAAAATTAATAACGTGTTTAGAAAAAATAAAATTGAATTCATGTAATTCATCCTCAAATGTCATATAGTATGCTTGGCTTTGTGCAGAGTTTAATAAAATTTCGATAAAAGATACGAGATACGACGATAACGCAGTAAGTATACTGGGAAGCAATTTGCATCAACGCTGCTACAAACGAATTCACATCGCTGCCTGCACATAGAATTTCATTGGCACTCATTGCCATTTTTGTTTAGCAGTTCGAATTTAACAACATAAAAGAATCGATTAAAATGTGTGCGCCTTAAATGAATGCAAATATACAAATGGTGCAATGCTAGAACTAACAGCTACAATGCAATAATAACAAAAGCGTAATAGCATGAAAATGGCAAATTTGTGGCACACACAAATGTGCGCAACTCTGCAGCTGGTGGTACAGACGATGATGGCGTAATGGCGAACGTTTTGCACGCGTGGAATTAATAAAAGCTAAGCAATAACAATGACACAATATCAATAGTGCAAAATAAATTTCATCTTGTTGCTAAATATAAATTTAAATGCTCAAATTGCAACAACTGCAACTACCACAATGACAACAAAATGGCATTTCGCATAAAAGCAGACAAGCCATTTGAATGCACGAACGTAAAGTACAGTATAGCGGTGCCGCGGCCGTGTACATGTGCTCATGCTTTTCTGTGTGTTTGCATTTATTAGCTGCTCGTCAGCACATGTCCACGCAGGCATTGCAGTGTTGATGCAATGAGTATGGGTGTGAGGGAGAGTGCATTATGTTGTGAGCAATGTAAAATTTGTATATTTTGGCAGGCAGGCAGCGAGGTAAGCGGGTTAGACGAAGCTGTTGCGCAATTTGTTAGATAGCATGCAGCTAACAAAGCAACGTCTGTTGCAATGACATACCACACAGCGTTGCAATAAATACAAAATATTCGAATCGCAACAATACACGACGCTAGTCTTTTTGCAGCGAGTTCGTGCGCTTAAGCTGTCTCTGCAACAGCCAAACAGCAATAAAAATATTTTAATAGCATACAAAGCGGCGTATACAAAAATAGAAACAATGAAAACAATTAAAACGACAATACTCTAATACAACGAAAGGTTGATAAACCATAAATAAAAATTATTGCGGAAAAAGTATTTAAGCAAGCAACTAACACAAACGCATGGAATAGCAGCAATTACGACAACAGAACAGTACAAGAATTGCATGTGGAAGATGAATGAAATCACTTTTTTGCATGACGTCTAGAAAATAATTGAAAATATTTCTAAATACTATAGAAATATATTTGCTAAAATCATTTGCATTATTTTATCTTCAGCCCAGACTTCCCCTAGTTCACAATTAAAACCAATTTTATATTGCCACGTTGTCTGAGAACAACACATACAACATGTCATAGCCCAAGCTGCATTGCAAATGCCGCGACAAACTGTTGGCAAGCGCTCAACAAACAAAACCATGGACAAGTGAGCAGCACACACATAAATTCACGAAACCGATACAAAGTAGCTGCCATTTTTCAAAGGCACATTTGCCTAGCATGGCGCTGGTCATGCAAGAAATATGAATGCAAGGCAGCAAAAACAAATATGCATATCCAAATTTTGCAATAGCGAGAACTGTCGAATATTTGTCTATGACAAGTCAACATCCAGCTATAATGTTTACAAAAAATTTTCAATTCTAGCAAGCAGTCAATATAAATTTGTTCTCTGTGCATTTAATTTAATTTGTGAAGAACTCGATCAGCTCAAGGGCTGACAACTTCAAGGTTCTGAAATTGAATATTAAATTGCATTGTGGAGAAAACTGCTTCAGAATGATATTAACACATTATGGCAGATGCACAAATTCAAAATTCCGGAATCATTATCAATTAAGGCAAAATCATAAGAATTACAAGCCAGAAAAGATCAACAAATAATTGTCTGGTTGTTGCCTGAAGAAAATAAGAAGATAGAATATCAATTTCTGTCTTAGTTTATATCTCCAATTTAAAATGGTCAGCTATTTCTATCTAATCTAAAATATACTTTAAAGGCAGTCAAATTTATAATTCATAAACCAGATACAATATTATATGCATCATTTAATCACAACGTACTAGAAATAAGCCCAAATGTTGACGAATACAGTAATGACACATGAATCTTATGGGGATTATACTGGCACGGGAGCTCACTAACTGTGTTGGAGCTAGTGGCACGTTTTCTATGCATTCCTTTAAAAATCCTTACTTCTCACTACAACAAGTAATAAATCTCCCAACAAAAATCACTTTCAAATTGAAGAATATTAATTTTTATACACGATGCCAATGTATTTCAATTTTGGTCATACAATTGAGAACACGGGAGTGTCGATTTAATGAATTTAAGGAGATGCACAACATCGTCAGCAATCAAATTCAACAGGTTCTACTAAAAGATATGAAATAACAAGATAGCCGTAGTAGTCCGTCAAAACCCACTCATGTATTCATCAGTTATTCATTTTATATGATGGTCTAAATTTTGCCGCAATACCTGATCCCAGAATCATTCGTAATTGAAATAGGAAATTCAAAAATCAGACGCTGGCCATGAAACACTTGGCTTAAACTGATTGGCAGATGCACATCGGTACATACCCTCAGTGAAAGAAAATCTATGGTATCTCCAGAACATCTTTTCCATCCGAAAGTTGGGCTCTCAATATATTTACAAACATCAATTCAATGATATACCATAATTGACTTCAAATTAGTTTTATAAATGCACTTGCTAAAAAAGTGAGATGGTGGAATCAAAATGGCATGTCGACCTAAACGGGCAATAATATTATTATAAGTTTTCATTTATTTTCATTTTAACTCAACTTTCACTGATAAAAGAAACAAATTAGCAGAACAATTCGAGGATAATAGGAAATATCTTCAGATAATCCGATTTAATTACAATGAAATACATAATNTAAAAGAAACAAATTAGCAGAAGAATTCGAGAATAATAGGAAATATCTTCAGCTAATCCGATTTAATTACAATGAAATACATAATTTATATATATTTTTGCATGTCACCAATGAAATCTGTCTTCTGTCAGCCAATACAAAGAGACAGTTTGAAGCAAATTTATTAAGAAATTCAATTATGCAGGGATCTCAAATTTGATCAATGTTTGCAACCAAAAAAAGCTTAATGGGATTAAAATTTAGGTTTCGTCCAATACACCTTTTAGGTCAAAATTCCTTTGAATGATATAAAAAAAAACAAGTTGCACCTTTTCATTTTGTCACTCCACTGTAATTAACAATTGGAAACCGACGTCAATCTTACTGTCAGCCTAAGCCGTATCTTTTTATTTGTTTTAGTTTATGGTTTCATCCATTCACTTATTATAATGATGATATTTTGCACATAAAGATCATAATGTTCTGCAGATATCATTTTTTATTGAATTAAATGGTTTTAATTGGAAGATTTAGATTTTTTTTTTTAAATTAGCGAAATACGAAAATTGCTTGTCGATTTGTCTTTTTTAGTTATTTGAACATTAGAACTCGGTGCTGGTCTCTCGGCTGTTTTGTGCCTCGGCATTTTGTTGTACAACTGCTCTCACTCGTATTGGAATCCAATTGGTTATGTTAATATAGCTGTAGAATTCATAATTACAGTAAGGGCGATATATCTTACACACTGTTTTCCTCTCGAAAACATCCAGTGTCCGATCATTAGATCTCGAAAGCATCCATAAATAGAAGAACCATTGTATAGCAGCTGAGTTCCAATTTTGTAGCAAAAAAAAAAAAAACTCTTTCGCAAAATTACAAGTAGAAACGAAGTGATGATCATAAACTTAAATGAAAACAACTTTGTCTTAACTTAGATTGTCTAGTATACTTCTTTCCTATTTCCCGGATACACGCATTTAAGCCAGGTTTTTGATCGCACACTAGTCATTTCCATATCATTGTCAAATTTCAAGAAACGTATTCTCCCAATTTCACGGGAAGTTTCGTAAAAGGCAATGGTTTTATGGAAATCTTCTGAAATTTGCAATTCAGTTGTATGTAGGTTATATCTATAACATTCTTCAATTTGAGGTAAATCAGGCCATAGTTTTAAATACATCTAATAGACCTTTTGTCCGAGATTGCACTTAATGAATAAAATGTCCAGTTGTCTCATCGAAAGTTACGATAATTTGGTATTTATGTAAAATTTTTATAATGCTTACACTGAATGACTGAATGATAAAGTAATGAATTTCCTGTAATTTTCAAACCGAATGATTTTAATTTTTTGAATAAGTGGCAATTATAACCTGGTATGGGTCGTGACCCCTCGACCGATCCGGCGGATCCGATGCTTTGTTGGCGCGTGCCAGTTCTGCATACCTANTTTGGCGTGTGCCAGTTCTGCATACCTAGCTTTGAGACATNGCTTTTTTGGCGGATCCGATGCTTTTTTGGCGTGTGCTAGTTCTGCATACCTAGCTTTGAGACATCGTGAAATAGCAGGTGAATCCAACGCTTGTTTGGTCTTCCTTTACTTCGATTCCCATAGCTGAAATTGATATCAAAAAGTTTACGAGATAGTTTGGACTCAGCCAAACAATCAATAAACCCATATCTACGTAGCCTCTGGATTTTAATTCAATTGATTATTTCGATATCAGTTTAGATTTCATACAGCTAATCAATCCATCAAACCCAATGAGAAATATTTCAATCTTTTAAATTCAATTATCTTTTCAAATTCCAAAAATTGTATCATATCCCTAGGTTGGTAATTCCTTTCGAAACTGTTGGGCCATGCGTTTGTGCATTACGGTTCCTCTACCACAAACATACAATTTTAACATTTAGCTAGGCACCAAAAGCTCAATACAAGTGCCTTGGGGCACTTATTTAACGCATTAAACCCATTCGCCCTCACACAAACTTATAACAAAATAATTACAGAAACGCAGCATTTCAATTCACACATGCCAATCTAGAGCAGCACAGGCAGTAGCCAGCGGTGCATGTGCAAATTTTATTGTGTATCTCGGTGCAGTTCGTTTGGCAGTAAATCACAATTATGCAACAATGCACTATTCACAGCCAACCAACACAACCGGCAGCCATGGGTTAAACCAGCAGTTACTTGCCATCATAGCAAATGTAAGATTTAGAATTGGTAAACGCCAGTGCAACCTCAAAAATGCACTACTGCTTCTTTTGCAACGCACACACGTAAGCAAAAGTGGAAATTCTAAATAAGAAAGGGTTGTGCAGCGCAGGCGATAGGCTCGGTATTGTGCTAAGCATTATCACGCTAAGCGGGTCAAAGCATTAGACCACTAATTGATGCAACCAATAAAGGCTCATGCTTAGTTAGCCGCAATGATTTTGGACCTATTTTTGTTTTTAGGTTTGTTACGATTACACTTGGTTTGGTGCAACATCGTTGAAATCCATTTTTAACAATATCCGGCTTGGCTTGCCAAACTCGACATTACCTTATGGCNGTTTTTAGGTTTGTTACGATTACACTTGGTTTGGTGCAACATCGTTAAAATCCATTTTTAACAAAATCCGAATTGGCTTGCCAAACTCGACATTACCTTATGGCAATGTGCCTAGTGTTCTATTGTTTTTTTTTTTTTCGTTAAAATAGAAAAGCACAAAATTTTGCAGAAGCTGGCTTGCGCAAGGCTGAAAACAGCATCAGCCAATTCTGTTTAACCATTTCCTTTTGCGTTCCATTTTAGCAAATCGCATTCCTGTACTGTGATTTATACGCAATATAGTTGAGATTTCTTTTTTAATTATTTACTTTCAACTCTTACAGTTGCTGGCTTTATTGTGATGTTGCTCTATCTGGCAACTAAAGTAACTAGCATGTGTCCTTGATGTTTGCCGTTAAAATTAATTGCTTTTTAAATGCTGTAACAGCTAATAACGAAAGGCACTTAATGAATGCAATAAAGCATAACAACAATGCAATTGAAATAAGTGCACTTACCAAAATAGAAGTCTTGTGCTTAAGGTTAAAGGGAGGACCCCACATTTAAGTTGGCGTAGATTTACACAGACAGTGAGGGTATTTACTGTCCTCAGGATATAGGTTAAACGCTCTCGCATGACTCATTACGGTATTAAATTACCACGACTCATTGCTACACTTTAACTTTAAATTTAAAAAAACCTAAAAATGTAAATTACTGATGTGTAAAAAGCAAACATATCTCACATTAAGAAAACGCAGAATCTATTGCAAATCTCAGCCGCATTTAAAAACTTGTCCACTTTGTATTTAGTAGTTAATTAAGGTTGATCAAAACATTGATATTTTCAAACTTTACTGAATACAGTATAAATTCCGAGTTTTAGCCAGAAGAAGGACGTGTGTGACATAGGAGGATGAATATCGAGTCAGCCTCGGGTGTATGTACACATAAGGTTATTTTTTTAGAATAGTTATATTAGATTTGGATAATTGTAAATCAAATACAGCAGAGGCAGTATTTGTTAATCGCTAACTGAGTACAAAGCCAGCTTGCAAGAATACTCCCACGTTTAATCTCAAGGCTGTTTACTGTTTATTACTCTAGAGCATTGATGAACAATGTCCTTAACCACTTCAATATGTAATTTTCCAATGGATTGTCCTATGATCAATTCTGTACATATTGACACAAAGTACTTTATCTGTCGTTTACTTCGTCCAATGACTTTTACATCATCAGCATTATGCTCTTGTAGACAATAATACTACTGGGTTTCATTAGTCCAGCTCAATTAATTTTCTCCATTATCAAGTTAAAAATGTGACAACTTCGTCGGGTGTCAAAAGCGCCCTTAAAATCGATAAAAATGTGGATATCTGGTTGATGATACATTTACCAAGACGGACGTCGTACTGAACACCCTTGGCGCAATGTACCCGGTCGAGTGTGCACAGTGGTTTAAAGCGACCACAATCGGAATAACCGCAAACCCTCCTGGACTCTTCGCATACGACATTTTTCTCTTATAGAGCATGTTAAATCCTATTTTAAAAAGGCTACTGCCATGATATTTAGAGAATTTGTGGCATATCCCTTCTGCAACACAGGGTGCAGAACACTAAAACTCATACCACTCACCATACTTTCAAGTGTCCAAATTTTTCATACGAGATCGTTCTTGCAATTCACCCTCCGTTAGCCATTCATAATTTTGGATATCTCGTTTATGAATTTTTTATTCGCTTTATATAAATTGGATAAATTTATGCACGATCGAACATGTTCGGTAAGGCTATTGTCTGGATCCAGAAAAAGGTTTATTAAATCATGTTTTTTAATAGTTCAGGCGAAGATGTGTGGTTACAAAACTTTGTTTTAAAAACAAATGGGGGGTAACAAATAAAGGAAGATACAGAATTGCGTCCCAAGAAAATGTTTCTTCAAAATCAATCCAATTATGAATGGAGCAGGATTGATGAAACGAATTCTACCATGTGAACGCAATTCAAACTTCCGCCATAAAACCTCAAATGTTAAATATACGATTTCACGCACAAATATGTGTGTGATCAGCTTCAATTTCATTGATAGATAAGTACATCACTTGGGTTAAAAATTCTTTTTATTACAAATATATTGTATCGCTTATTTGACGTCCTTTTAAAGCTATTTTTCAATTCAGAAGGCTG